>MINK01187792.1:0-26168 GCA_001735545.1 Phormia regina
TTCGAAGAATATCAATTTCCGACCTTAAAAATATAACCATCAACTATATTCCGGAACACTTGGGAAACCGTGGAAATGAAATTGCGGTCGAGGCTGCCAAAAAAGACCCGTACACATGGCTCTCTAACACATATCTCATGGCCATACGGAGACGCGGTGAATGTAATAATGAATATACAATAACGAAAAGAACGAAAGGTGTCAATTATATCACAATCTTCCCGAGGATAATAAAAGAACCGTGGTTTAGGAGGACAGATACGAACGAATATAATGCTGCCGACTTAAAGATGGCTAATCGAATCCTTATCGGTAATACCTACTCAAGCAGAACCCTATATAAGATGCGTGTGGTGAGATCCGAAAATTACAACATATGCAATGTACCGGAAGACACCTCACAATCATCTTTATCTGTAGGCGATACGCTGATAAGCGATTGGCTTTTCCGAGGCTAAGCAATTATAGTAGAATCGATGAATTCCACTCTCGAGAGGGTATTAACAACGTGCTATTATTGTTGACTAGAAATAACTAAGTAACCAAAAACCCAAACAAACAAATTAGGAATCTATAAAACAATATTTGAACTATTTTTATTATAATATTGGGAATTTTAAAAATTAAGAGTTTATTTTCTTAAAAAGGATAAATACAGAAATTAAAAAATTTACATTAGAAAAATGTATACAATAATTATTAAATTAAAGTTTTTTTTACTATTCTCAGCAAGTTACTAAAAGTAATTTACCCTTATTAAGAGGCCTAGAGCTCGCTTCCACATTTGTTTCTGATTCTATTCCATAGGAAGAAGACATAAAGAAGATATAACGGTTTTACCGGCTCATCGTGGTTATATATTTCATCAACTGGATGTAAAAAACAGTATTTTTATATGGAGGCTTAAAGGAAAATATTTATATGGTTTTACCTGAAGGTGTTAAAGAAAAGTCAGATACGTGTTGTAATCTAGTGATATCTTTTTATGGGTTAAAGCAAGCTCCGAAATGATGGAATGACAAATTTAATAACTTAACNNAAAAATCACGTTTGGGAGAAAGTGAAACCTCCGCCTAACGTCAAACAACTAAAATCAAAATGGAAATCCGACCAAATACAAAGCGAGATTGGTAGTAAAAGGTTTTCTTCAAAAATATGGAAAAGATTACTGGGACACTTACGCTCCTGTTGCAAAACTAAGTACCATAAGAATTGTACTTGCTTGCTCATCGTAGTTATATATTTCATCAACTGGATGTAAAAACAGCATTTTTACATGGAGATTTAAGGGAAAATATTTATATGGCTTTACCTGAAGGTGTTGAAGAAAAGTCAGACATGTGTTGTAAACTAGTAAAAATCACTTTATGGGTTAAAGCAAGCTCCGAAATTCTGGAATGACAAATTTAATAACTTGGATTTTCAAGATCAAAACTATATGTATGTTAAAATTGACAAAAATAATAACAATGTTTTATATTTAAATTTATATGTGGATGATGTCCTTATTGTTGGAAGCAAAATAGAAAGTATTAACAAATTAAAAACATATCTTGAAAGAAAGTTTGAAATGTCAGATTGCGGTCCCTTAAAATATTTTCTTGGAATGAAAGTAGATATATGTTATGGAGTTTTAAGCATATCTTAAGAAACGAGTATAAACAAAATTTTAAATAAATTTGGAATGTCTGAATGTAACTCTGTAAAGACCCCCATGGAAAAAGGGTTGCAACTAGAAGTAAGTAAATCCGATAAAATTATAGATCAACCATATCGAGAGCTTTTAGGAAGTTTGATGTATGTTATGTTGTGCACAAGGCCAGATATTTGCCACCAAGTTGCATATCTAGACAGATTTCAACAAAACCCAAACAATACACATTGGCAACATTTAAAAAGATTAGTGATGTATCTTAAAGGAACATCTTCAAAGAAATTGAAATTTAATAAGAATAACTTCGAGCCGGTGATTGGGCTGCTGACGCAGATTGGTCTTCGGACCTGCTAGATCAAAAGTCTGTAAGTGGATACATTTTTAAAGTTTATGGCTGTACAATTTCTTGGGGAAGTAAAAAGCAACAAACAGTAGCAACATCATCCTCAGAAGCAGAATACGTAGCTCTTAGCCTAGCAACCACAGAAGCAATTTGGGTAAGGGGAATAATGCAAGATCTTCAAGAAATTGATAAAGATTATAAAATAAAAAATTACGAAGACAATAGAGGCTGTATAGGAATGGCAACAAATTTAGAAACCAAACATGTAAAACACATTGATATAAAACACCATTTTATTCGGGATAATATATCAAAAGGAATAATCAAAGTTCAACCCATTTCTTCATAAATGCAATTGGCGGATATTTTTACAAAATCAACAGATTCGAATCATTTCATTAAATTGAGAAACCAGATTGGTCTAACCGATTGAGAGGGGGTGTAGAAATATGTTTTTCAATCGTAGTAGTTTTTAAATAGATGTTATTTATTTATGTCATTCTGTGAAAAATATTTGAAACAAATAAACGTATTTAATTATTTTTGCTTTTTTATATAAAATTAAAAATTCTTGGTTAACATTTCGTGTATTACTAGATATATTTTTGCTTATTATAACTTAATTTTAAACTAAATTTTATAATTTTGATAACACAAGGCAACAAAATCAAAAAAAAATCTTGGATAATTGAAAAACCACTATACAATTTTGGTTCCAGTAGTTCAAATATGGTCCAAATTTAAAATTCTATGGAGTTTTTCTTTTTTTTTTCAAAGATATTTTTAGTAAAATTATAATTTTTTAGACGTTTTTCAACATAATTAATGATAATTAAAAAATGGTTAGTCCGATAATATTGAAATAAATTTAGGAAAATTTATATTTACATAACCTTTAATCCCTTCATATATTGGGTTTCAAACGGCTCAGTAGTTTCAGCGTTATAATAAAAAAATTAACCAACAAAATATATTTTTTTTTTCATGAAAATAGCAAATATTTTTGTTAAAAAAAAAAAAATCATTAAAAATCGAAAACGGCAAAAATGTTTAAGATTTATTGTTTAACACAAAGCCACATGAAATACCAACAAAATGAGATATAGATCATAAAAATCTATTGACACTTTTCGAATTTATTCGCAATTAAGTGAATTCGCTCATTTTCACAAAAATTATTTTTTTTGGGAAATTTATTGACTTATGTTGTCCTAACTCAAAACCAACTTCTAAATTTACAAAAATTTTGGCTTACAATATCTTTGAATGATGTATACAATTGTTTTTGATACGATCAATAGTTCCAAATGACAAAAAAATATAAAGTTAGTAAAAAATTTAAGAAACAAAATGTTATAATCGACTTGGCCGAATCTATATACCAACTATCAACTTTTCCAAATTTACGTTATATCGAAGGTGGGCGGTAAGCCGGGTGACCACGCTCATATTTTTGTTTCCGAATTTACATTGATCCTTTCAATTATACGGGAAAGGATCAATGTACATTTCGCCTTATATGGGAGATGGACGGTAAAGTGTGAGTACCACGCCCATTTTTGATTTCCAAGTTTATATTGACCCTAAAACTATTAATACAAAATTTGGTTTTGTTTCAAAAATATTACCACAAAAGTATGAAACGCTACCCTGCGTTTCAAAAATCGTATATAGAATAAATATTTCGTCCCCTTACCTTGTCCCATTCGAGCCCTATCCTGCTTTCAACAGACGGACAATATATCAGCTCTAAATGAATAAACCTTGCGATAAAAGTTAATGGTCAGACGTTATTACTTTTACGCCACATCCAGACTAGCCTTTTCTTGTTCGCACAAAAACATAACGTCGGCAGGGAAACATACAAAATTTTTTCCAATTTGTTTGGTGTTGCCATAACATTTGTCGAACAAATCATATTTTTTTGTTCGCCGACAGTGTCACTTCGATACTCTTTTTTACATTCAGCACCTCTTCTCCGCATACAAAATGTCGTTTGATGGCAGATATGGTTCCTCGAAAATTTTCTCAACATAATATGATATCGTAAGAATAATTTCTCATATAATAAGAGTATATTTATAGAATTTCATTTTAGAAAGGACTTTTATTGTTTTGTTTCTTGGTAACATCGTTTACAATAAGTATGACTTAAACATAGGTCGACTTCATTTTGATAAAAAGTTTTAGCAAACACAGAAAATGCATTATCGAAGATGTGGGCATTTCAACATAAGATAATTTCTCAATTATTTATCATATGAAATTAAAGCAGTGGCGCACTTGTGGGGTCATTCTCTTCATTTCTTTCATGAGTACAATACAAAATATTTATTAAAAAATGTTGAAAAAAAATTGTCATTCTCAGAGTGTCAAACCCTGAATTAAAGATAGATTTTTTTGTTTACTGTCTGTTATTTGCTTTTATTAAGATTCTCTCCATAATTTTGGTTTCAAAAAGACCAAAAATTTTCCTTCAGAAATTTACTGCATGGGCTATCTCTTAAATTTCGAAAATTTCCCGGAAGTTTGCGATTTGTCATGTTCCGCTTTTAAGTGAATGTTTTATAAATTATTTTTCCAAGATATTTTCCAAGGTTCTTTATAATTTAATTTTCTGATTCAAATACGATACTTTTGATAATAATTGTGCGAAGTCCAAAATACTGTTTCACATAGTATTCTTTAAATCTGATAAAGGAATGATTTATATCTTATTCTCAGTTATTTAACTAATGATTGCAAAGATAATTAAAGTCGAAAATGTGCTACCTATACTTTTCTTTTAACCGTCGCACAGTGTCAAAAATAAAATGGCAATAAATGTGGAATTTTCAAACGGTTGGTTCGATTTCCATGAAATTTCAAACAGTATTAGTAGAGGTGTAGGCTACTTTAAATTTTGAGTTTGGACGTTATTATCATAAAGGGGCAAGTCCAGAGGGTCCTAAAGTTGGACACCTTCCATAAGTATTGGTGGAAATTATTGTTATTATTAAAGATTAAATGTTTTTTTTTATAGGTTTATGAACAAAAAATCATATACTTTCCCACTTTTCTTCACAAATTGTTACCTTTCAATTTGAAAACAATAAGCAATCAGAAGAGTAACAACCCTTCTTATTGCTTCTATTGCATTTGTTTTTATTATTGTGGATAAATTACTTCTTTATTTTATCCTATTTTATTTGTAGATATATACTATTATACGGATCTTAATAAAGGGGAATAGTTTTTTTTATTAGATTTTGATAATATGTATTTCATATTTAACATTACATTAATAATAATATAATTTAATTAAAGATGTAGCAGCAATTAAATTTTTAAATCTAAATGTATGATTGTTTGTGTGTGTGTGTGTGTGTGTGTGAGTTTTTCTTACAGTAAAGTAATGTGTATTAATTATTTAAAAATATGTATATTAATATTAATACGAGTATGATTTAAGACTACAAAGTATAAAATACCAATTAAAACTAACATATTTCTGAATTACATATGTAAGTGACGAAACCTCTACATATCTGAGGTTTTTATTTAAATATTTCTTTTTTTTATAATGGATTTACATGAGTGGTGTAAACGTATTTGTGTATAAATTAAAAATTTTTAATTTCTAATCATGAAAATGAATGTGCGTATAAAAAATGGGTTTGTGGGTGATTTTAATATAAATTAAAAAAAAAAATAATAATAAAAGTAATAAAAACGAAACGAAAAAAAATTAACAAATTAATTAAATAATCTATTTTCTGTAGTGTTTTTTTCGTTTTAGGAAGAACGCTAAAACTAAAATAATATTTATAAAAATCAAAAATGAATAGTTTAAAAACAAACTAAAAACGTAAAAAAATGATACATTACATTATTTTTTAGGGAAGAAGTAGGAAAGTTTATAATGTAATTTAACTCCAAGTTTTGGGTAAACTGAAGGGACCAAACCGCTGGTGACAGTCGACAGCACGCACGGCAAAGTAGTAACGTTGGCCCTCTTGGAACTGTGTGAGGGTAACAGCCATGGGCAAAAGCATAGCCTTAACATCACCAACATGACGCCAAGAATCGACCATAGGTGGTCCTGAAGTCTCTTGATAAGCATAAATTTGATAACTTACACATTCAGCATGACGATCCATAGATTCCTCCATAGTCCAGGATATAACAATACCGTTGTCAAGATTACTTATACGTATTGTGGGCCGCGGAGGTGGCAGTTTCCATGATGGATTAAATGCTTGCGGAGGTGTTGCGGGTAAGGGCGCAGGATGACTATATTTCACTCGCTGGACATTTGTTGCATTTTGAGGTACATTAATGCGGGTTATACTAGTACCCGGAGGTGTGCTAATAGATGCGAACGAATTATTTTTTTGAGCTGAAATATTTAATAAAAATATTAAAATTTTATTAGAAAGTCTTTGGTGTTTTGATGTGTTTTCAATTCTACCTTGCATTTGTCGATTTTTATTGTTGACCATTTGATTGGAATTGGGAGGTATACGTGCCAAAGGAGGTGCAGCACGTCCATATTGCGAGTTTGCCGTATTTTGTGCTGGTAAACTTCGTCGTTGCACCTGACTTAAAGGCATTTGAGTGGCTGGTTGAGAACTTGATGTTTGTCCTGGTGCTTCATCCTCATCGGTCAAATCTATAACGGCCTTCTCTTTTGGTTTGGCAGGTGTTATACTAACTGCTGTATTACCACCCGTAAGATGAGTCAATGTATTTATATAATTATCCACAATCGAACTCGTCGAACTAGCGGCGGCAGCTGGCGGTAGAGGTTCAGAACGACGCTGTACTGCCGTAGCAACGCTGGATGAGGGTTTTGGTTGTGCCACTGCAGTAGGAGCCACACGTTGACTAGAAAAATATTTTAATTATTATAAACTTGTTGCATACTTTTAAACAAAAATTCGGATAAAAACATTTAAATTGCGAAATAAAATGAAACGATCCTGTATTTGGAAAATAAATTAATAATTTAAATGCATTAATCAAACAATGGAGATTAATGGAGAATTTAATAAAAAAATACTGTATTATGATCCGCAACACTGCTCTTTTGAAAAGAAATTAATATACAATAACGATGTCTTGGGGAAAAGAATAGTATACAATATACCCTACACCACCATATGTGATAGATAAGATGTTTGTAAACATTAAATAATATTGTTCTAATCATTTCTTGAGTCAATTTTACTCTGTACTACTTAAGAATTCATTACAAAATTAGTAATCTAAATGCAGTAATAATAAAATACAATATCACTCATTTGCTGCAACGAAGTCATAACTCAAGTCACATCACTAATGTATAGCAGAAGTGTGTTTTATTAACTGGCAAAACCATAAATATGAAGCTTAAAAAATCTCATTTGTTTTCAATGAAATCTTTTACTAGACTTACGTTTTCGAAAACTGAACTTCATAATTATGCCATAATCTATGAACAAAGCCTTGTGCACGAGTTTTTACCTTTCACTCATTATCGCGAAAAAAATGTATTCAAAATTAACTTACCCACTGGTGGCTGGCATACTGGTTGTCCGAGAGAGTTGTTGTTGTTGTGGCATACGTTGACCATCTTGATTTGAGCTCAAAAATCTTGACCTTTGAATGGATGTGGGATTTGGAGGTGGTGCAGCATTTTTATTTAATATCCGTGGTTGTGTTGCTGCCGAGTGATTTGGAGTATTACGATATGCTGCGGCTGATGATGTAGGTCCAGCTGATGGTGGTTGATTGGCTCCAGGAACAGGACGAATTGGAGTTATTTTTTGGACACAACCACGACGAACGTTACCAGTGGTAACTGGACCTGTAGGGCCCGTACTTCCCGGTCGTTGTTGTTGTGTCTCAGTTTGCGAAGCTATAAATTGCCTTTGTGGAGGAGTTAATGAAGTGCTAGAAGTTGACGATGCTTGTGATGAGATAGGTCTTTGTGGTGATGATGGTACATTGGGAGCAGTACTACTGGAAGCGGTCTCTGGTATAGTCTTTTTGTTAGGTATATAAACTTGGAGACCAACTGCTCGTGTAATTTTTACTGGCATTATGAATTGTGAGTTACGCTGTTCTATGTCTTTGACAACACGATTGTGTACCATTTCCAAGTCTCGGAATTGTTTTGAGAGTTCCGATATCTTAGACCTATGTGCCGTAATTAATTTTTCTTGTTTTTCGATTAATTCACGCATTTCAGAAAACTCACTTCTGTGTATAATGGCCTCGACGACTTTCTGCAGTACCAACTCTTCAAGATCTTGTTTAGTCATATTGTCAAACGACTTACGGAATTTCTTTAAAAAATCAAGGCTAATAGTGGATTCAGACTTTAAAACTTCAAATTTAGGTGCAGGATATAGGGGTATGGGCTGATAAGAAGGAACTGCTTTAATATCTTTTTTATCATCGACTTCTGATTGTGTATCTTCATTAGGTTTATCATCTTTAATTTCTACGACTTTTTCTGAAGATTCGGTGTCATCAGTTTTTAGGTCATCTGTTTTAGGTTTCTTATTAACACCTTCACCGGAAACCTTTGAATCTACTGATTTTTCATCTGCTTCTACTTCAATTACGTCATGAGTGCGCTTAAGCGTAGAAATTGCATCAGATTTTGTTTCATCTTCATTGATATCTTTAGATTCTTGTTGCTTTTCACTTGCCTTTGTTCCCTCAACATCTTTTATTTCATTGCAAGACCCTTCAGCCTTAGTTGATCGTTCACTATCTACACTTAGCCTTATGCGTTTAGCCGGAGGTGATAATTCTGAATCTTCCAACTTTTCTGAAGATTCAGACTCTTTTTGTTCACTTTCGATTAACTCTACATCACCATCATCCTCGTCTTCCTCATTTTCTACCTCTTCGGGTGTGGGCTGCTCATCTGAGGCATTTTTAATGGATTCTGCTTCTTGCAAAAGATTACTGCTACTACTGCAATTACTATTGGTTTCTTCGGGTGTTTCAGCAACTGCGGGTTTTTTCAACGATTTTTCATTCTCATTTAAATTCTCACTAACAAAATCATCTCGTGCATTATCTGAGTTGTCAAGATCAATATCTTTCGTTTCTGGCTGAACACTTGCATCACTACACGCTTTAACTTCTTCAGATCGTTTTTCTTCTGCTTCATTTTTTGAGGAAATTTCTGTATTGCTTTCTTTTACTTTTTTTACCTGACTAACATCATCCTCTTCATCATCCAACAATAGTACAACATCATCGTCATCAATTGGTTTATTTACTGGAGAATTTGTTTCTTTTTGTACTGTGGAATTTCCTGATTTTGTTGTTTCACTTTTCGTTTCTGTCTCTATTGATGTTGTTTCCGTTTTATTAGATTTTTCTATTTCTGGAGGTTTATCAACATAAAATACAATTTCATCATCAGAATCTTCATTTTCTACATTCTCTGAAGTTTTTACATCTTTAGTAGGACTTTTCTCGTCATCTTGTGATGGTGTTACAGCTTCATTGTTATTTGTTTGAGTTGCTTCTTTAATTTCGTTTGTATCGACTACTTTTGGACTGGGCGCTTTATCAACATCTTCATTAGTAGATGGTTGTGTTTTTTCAGCCTCAATAACCTCAATAGAATTTGAGGTTATTTCATTGTCTTGTACTATATTGGCTTCCATTGATTCTTTTTCAGTCTTATCAAGATTTTTATTATTTTCTAATGTATTGTCTACACTTTTTTCGGAAGTGTTTAACTTTTCTTCCTCTGCTGTTGCTTCGGCTACACATGCATCGATTTCATCTTGAATACATTTGTTGGTTTCTTCTTTGGCCTCATCTACTCCAGAGTTTTTTAACGCTTCTGCAACTGGGGATTCAATTGATGATATTGGAATTTTGTCAGCTGGTATATTTTCACCTATCTCGTTTTGTTTTAAAGCATCATCAACATTATTAATAGCCGACTTTTGTTGAATTTCTAATATCTCTTTTTCTAACAAATTCGATTCCTTCTCATTCTCTTTTGTTGATTCATGCACAAATATCACGCTCTCATTTAAATTATTTTCTGTTTTTGGTTTATCTGTGATTTTGCTTATTACTTGTTCGATGCTTCCACATTCACTATCAATACAATCTTCAACAATATCATTTATTTTAGATAGTAACGTATCTAAATCATCACCAGGATCTCGAACATTATTTGAACTGGTTGTTGAATTTGAAGTTTCCACTTTATCTGCTAAAATATCATCTTCAGTTGCAGTTGTTGTGGGTTCAACTATTTTAGTATTTGAAATTTTGGGTAGAACATCCTCTTCTGCCAAAAGAGCATCTTCCAATTCAGAATTCACAGTGGCATTTAAATCTGCACCAACATCAACGTCATCTATAAGGGATGACATGGCAACATCACCATTTTCTATAACTGAAATATTTTTATTTATTTATCATTAAATTAACTAACATTTTATTTATAATATTGGACATACCATTCGATTTAATTAAATCACAGTTGACTAAATCATGTGTTGTTCCATCTGTTAAATCTGACATTACAGCATCGTCAACTTCATCAGTACCGCTATTCTTCGATGATGTCAACAAATCATTTAAATCGACAGCAGTATTTTGTTTAACTTCCATCATCTTGAAATCTTTTTTATTATTTAATTTATTGATTTTTTATGATTTCTTTTCTCTGCATTAAATAATTTTGCTGAAAATTATAAATATATAATTTTTAATTAATTATTAATTTTGAAATAAAATTCAATTCAAATTTTGCGTTGACATTCGAGTATTCATTGTTTGGTTTAACATAACCAAATAAATTGTATTTTGTTTTGCACTGACTGAACATACCACCTCAATCAAACAACGAACATTTATTCAAACACATGTTACTAGTGACAGTAAAAAACGATTACTTTTACTCTACTCAAACCAGATTCTAGCAAAGGCATTGATACCAACTATAACTTCTCAACTTTAACTCTTTCTTTAAAATGATAAAAATGTCCCAATAAGAGATAAATGTTTAAACACAACGTTAAACAATACTTTTAAGAATATGTAGTAAAAATTATTATTCTTATTTAACATTTTGCACATTTTAGGAAAAAATAACAAGCAGTACAAAATGAGTTAATTGTATTTTAAAAAGACAACAAATTGAACTTCTCATAGATATTTTATCCAGCCCATGGTGAGAAACAAAATTATTTTCACGTTCTGTTATTAGTTCTTATATTAGGGAATAAAATTTTCTTTGTGTAGACGTTAACAACATCCAAACTTTTTTGGAACCTTACGTCAAAATAAACTTATACCATTATTTTGATAGTAGAGTACTTTACGCATAAAATTGACACATTGGTTTCGTTATTTCGGTAAAACTTTAATGAACACTTCATCTTGAAAGAATCGTAATGAAATTTCTGGTATAATTTTCCTTGTGTAAACATTTTTACAACATAAAATGAAAGAGTAATCGATTATTTTTATACTCGATTATTTATAATAGTACAACACCACTACATAGTGACAAAATGGACAACGAAAAAAAAATAATTATTAAGGAAAATATAATTTTCAGCACACAGATGAGAAATTAACAAAAAAAATCTCTCAAATGATTATGTAATTATTGATTATAAGATACATTTACGTATATATGCATATTTTTACATTTCATAAAAATCAAATTTTACTTAACATATTGACAACAGATGCCGACGGCATTTACATTTCCATTCTAACATGGGTATGCAGTAATAGAAATATAAACTGCTTACTATTCAGAGCTTAGACTATTCTAAAAACTTAGCTATTTATTAAAGCTTAGATTACTTTACGTTTTAGCCAAAATGTCAAAGGGCAAAATAATATAAGAAAACGTTCCACTTTATTGTGTTCCTTAAGTAAACACACAAACCAATGTTCATTAGTACTATGTAAGTTTGTATGTTTATGTGTGGAACACAATGGCAAATAGTAATATAATTTAGAAATCAAATGGCAAACAAAACTAAATTAAGTAAATTACTTAATTTTTCGTATTATTATTATTATTCAAAAAACAAGATGGCGTTGTGTTAATATTAAACACAGAGTCGCATGGAGAGTATATTCGTAAAGAGAGGAAGAGAGAAAAGGGAGAGCAAAACAAAATAAGAAAAAATAATTTTTATAAATATTGTTTTTTTTTCGAACTTACATATTTTAAATTTTTGATGTAAAGTTGACTTTTATGAAAAATTTTCTTTTAAACCCAAATAAAACTTTTTTAGGCCAAAGACTTACAATAGAATAATAAAAACGCAAAATGTGAATATAATAAAACGCGACCGTACTTTTACACGTGAAACAGAGAACTGAACAACAACTATACAAAGCAAAAATGAAAGATATTTACTTGCATGAAACGACTTTTGTACGTTCGTTTTATATGTTCGGGTTATAGATTTATTTCAAACTGTACAATCGGTAAATACCAAAATAAGAAATTTTAAGGAATTATGAACTCTTATACTGGATTAGGTCCAGAAAATTTTTGAAGAACATTATTTATACTAAATCCTCCCTCTCCCCTTATAATGAAATAAAAGCTACGAAATTAAAATAAGTTTAGAAAAAAATTGCTAAAATTTCTAAAATTTAAGAATTTAACATAAGTTTTTTGATATATTTTAATAATAAAAACATAAATATATGCAGATAGTAGATATTAGGTAAAAAGCTACAATAGTCATTTTATATTAAAAATCCATATACTATGCACACAATCGCCAACATGATGATGCCGCCATGACACAAGTAACACTAATGTATGAAAAAACACAACAATAACAAAACAAACTGGATGGTTGGTTGGGTTGCTAAAGGGGAGAGGGGAAGTATAATAGGTTAAAATTTGTTTCTATAGGATTTTTTTTGAAAGGGCTTTAATTTCCTTTAACTTAAAATAAAAATAATAATTATATATTTAATTTTTCTGACAATACATTTATTTAAATATAAGTTAAGATAGAATACAAATAGTGGATTATATGGAATGTATGTACATATGTGGAA
The DNA here is from genome assembly GCA_001735545.1 of Phormia regina. Lineage (NCBI taxonomy): Eukaryota > Metazoa > Arthropoda > Insecta > Diptera > Calliphoridae > Phormia > Phormia regina. The sequence goes on from MINK01187792.1 coordinate 13,047, forward strand.
CTAGAAAAAACTTCATTTTATAAATAAAACGTGACGAATTTTTAATGTTTAGCTTTTGATATATATACTTATAATGATAGTTTATAATATAGGAATATAAATTTTATATAATTTAAACAATTCATTTTTGTATAGGTTTCATAACCACAAAAAGTAAAAAACCTACTTTTATTGTTTACCTCCAAAAATGATTTTCTTCTTTCTAAAATGTTACTTGATAAAATATACATTTTTTTTTATTCAATTTATAACTTTTTTCGAAAAATCTTTTAAAAATATAAAATTTTATAAAAATAATAAATTAATTTTACCAAGAGAAATAAGATGTGGAACACAAAATAAATAAGACATGGGCGTATTTGTGTTTTAATGGATACATACACAAAGTGAACTAAAAATTTTTTCATACAAAAACAATACGAAGAAAAAAAAATAAGCAAAAGCAAAAATTTAACTAAATATTAATTTAAGGATTGCGTTAAAATTAATAAACATTTTATTTTTTAAGTTATCTGCTTTAGGACATACATTTGTGTAGAACGACTTTTTTTTTTTTTTTTTGGTTTTTGGAAAAATGAACAAATGTTTAGGCAAGGGCAAAATTTTTGAATTAGAGAGTGCGATAGCAATATGAATTATTTATACATTCGAAATAAAACAATACGGATCTAATCAATGTCTACATAGAATACTGGTAGTACATTATATAGAATAGGGAAAAAGATATAAACGAAAAATTATGTTACTATAAAATAACAAAAATACAGCCAGCAGATACAGATACTTAGTAGTGTCTGGCTCACTTATGACGCCGTTTTTTTTATTATTGTTTTTTATATGCATATGTATGTATGCATGTAGCATTGCAAAATGAGTATGTATTATTAATACTTAGTAAATAAGTATAACTACTCGGTTGGTCCATGGGCTCAAGAGGTTCAAATTCATCAAAAATTTTAATAAATTAAAAAATAAAAATAAAAAATTAAACGACATTAAAGATATTTTCATTTATATACACTTACATATGAATGTATGTACCTACTACTCTCTTTAATTTACTCTCTTGTTCTGCTTCTATTAAATATATATATTTCATATAAATTTTGTATTAAGTTATAATAAATCACAATTAAATTTTAAGAAAAATTAACTAATAATTTAAGATCTTACGTTTCCTTTATCGATTGTTAATTTTTAAAATAATAATTATTATAATTAATAAAATATTTATTTACTCTCTTCTCTTTCATTGTTATTTTGTTTATGCTCTTTGTTTACAATTTCTTTTCTTTATGACACGATTTGTTTAAATTTTTACAAAATAAACTTAGTAAAAAATTTATTTTTTATTGTAATAAAAATCTATAAATAATAAAAAATAATTTTTTTAATATAAAATATATTATAAAACTTTTTTTAAAAATGTTTAAGCATAATTTGTTTAAAACATTTAAAAATATTTTAAAATTTAAACAATTTAAAAAAAGTCTATCAAATAATTGTGCATTATATACGTATCGTATACAGATTCATAAATGTAGTACATACATACATATTTACAACCAGTTTGTTTATATTCTCAACCAGAGATGGCAAAATGTATTTAAATATTTTACCCATCAACACAGAAATTTCAAATATTTTATTTGTACTTTATAAAATTGAAAAAGTTATATTAATATTAATTTGAAAAATAATTAACAATTACAAAAAAAACTCAATTTTAATATCTAATTAATCAAAATTGTATTCCTACAAGTAATTAGTTGAACATACAAATTTTATTGTTACAAACTTACCATACCTGTTCTTGACTCATACACTTGAAGAAAGTGTATTCATTAATTGTTACAAAACAAGTTTTTATTAATAAAAAATTAAAAAAAAAAACATAAAAAATTAAATATAATTAATAATTTAAACATATAAAGGATCTACAAAAAACTATATTTTCAGAAAGAAAGCAAAATTTTGGTCAGTGCAAAAAAGAGGCAAAAAACAAACTGTTTTTTTAATAAGTTATTTAAAAACTGTACATAGAACAATATTTATCATAAAGTTGCAAAAATAAATTGCATATTTCTGAATTTCTAAAATATCTATTATATAAAAGTACATATTACCTACAACTTAACTACTAAAGAAACAAAAGAGAGCACAAACAATAGGCAATCCAACGATAAGAATGAATATAAAAGAGAGAGAGAGGGAGATATAAGGTAAATGTTAAAAGTAGAATTTGAGGGCGGAAGGGGGCAATTTAGTTAAAAATGTTAAAGGAAAACTAATTCATAACTTAATCTATCAGTTCCCAAATATAACTTTATATAATGAAAATCATATCAAAATCTGTAAGTAAATATACTCCATTTGAAACATATACTAACAGCAGCAACTTTATACATACATATTGGCCTATACATACACTAGTTGCTATATGCACACATGGGTAATAACCAAATAGACAAGGTACTTGTTTTTACCTAAGTACTATAAGAATGACATTATTAACAAAGTAGTAAAACTAATTTGCTTACAAAATACTCTTTTTTTAAAATTGATATTTTCAAATCGGTCTATATAGAAATAACAAAAAATCAATATAATTTTTATAAAAAAAAATATCGAGCCATTTAAAAAAAAAACATATAAAGTCAAAAATAGAATGAGGAAAAAATATAGAAAGAGAGAGTGAGAGACAATGAATAAAATCATTAAAAAGAGAGACAGAAAAATCGTACATACAAACATGTAGTAGATTGGGGTCTTTAGCAAGCGAACAAAAAAGTACAAAAAATATAATATAACGACAAAAAGCTTATACTTAAAAAAACTGTATCTGACAATTATCTATATGTATGAACAGACTTGAAAATATTCCACGACTTGTTTAGGCGGCAGCCATATTGTGTTATGTAAGACTTAATTCGATTTTACTTAATTTCAGATGTTTCTAATAGGCCATTTTATTATTTTTTTTTTTTTTTTTAATTTTTATAGAAAAAATTATAATTTTGTAACTACAGACAAAACAGAATCCACAAAAATCAATAAACATTTTTTAGGTTAAGTTCTTTCTAACATATGGAGATAAAATAGAATGTCAATGGAATCTACATCATTTGTGAAAATAGTTATATATATTTAACTATTTTCCAAATTTTATATTATATGGTAAAAGTTAGTTTTGAATCAATAATTCAGTATTTGGTATCTTTATGAAGGCACTATATTTTTTAGAGTTACCCACTTTACTTCTTTTAATTATTCCAAAAAGTGAAATAAAAAATCGCCAAAAATACCCATTTTGATGTTTAATATTACTTATTTATATCTTTTAAACGTTAAAATGTTGCTCTACATGACAAATAACCCACATGTCAACATCAATATTTCATACGGACCTTTGGGATGAAAACTGCTTTCTTTTTTTCATAGGGGTTTTCGTCCTTTATTTATTTGAATACATTTTATTAAAAATAAATCAAGCTATAAGAAATTTCTATGTAGATCATTTAGCAGTATTCGGAGTAAACTATTTTTGAAATGAAAATCACGAGAATGTGTAAGCATATAGCTGTCGCATACTATCAAATTAATACAAGATCATCACATCACAATGGAAATTGCAAAAAAATGGCTGTGTATCAACTCCTAATAACTAAGGACATAGCAGAACAAATAATAAAATTAATTAAATGATATTACAATTAAAAATATAAAATATTCATATATAAAATTTAAATTAAGCCCAAACATACATCAATAAATATAAATATATATATAGAATGTTTGTACATATATATAGGAATTTAGTTTCATTTATTTTATTTCATAATATTTAAAAATTTCTTAAGTACATAAACTTTTTTCTATATAAATCAAAATTCAAGAATATTTATACAAATTGTTTAAATTTTATTATTTTCATTTGTAAAGAAATGTTTGAAATTTTACATGTTCGATTCATAATATATATGTAGAAAATTTTTAAATATAATTACTTTTATTTACTGTGTATTTCAAAATAATCCGTTTTGATTCTAATTAAAAAAAAAAAAAAAAAAAAAAAAAAAAAAAAAAAAAAACATTTAAAGTATTAAGGTCTTTGATTTTTTGCCTTAATGTCAATAGCTTTTTCGATTTATGTATAACGCCTTGTAATATGGGACATCCTTTCTTCTTGTCCAAAATCAGATTTCTTCTTAAGCTATGTTCACATTTGTCACATATTTGCGTGATCAATAGTTCACAAAAAATTGTTTGCCCTTGGAACATATCAAAATAGCCGGAACTATTGATTTACTGATTCAAAACTACTTTTAGTTCTGATTATAGTGATTATAGTGAAAATTTTGTACGCTCTTTCAAAAATTTCAATATGTTTCAGGATATATTAATAATTAATTGTCTGATATGAATTATATTGATGCCATTTAAAAGCTCTTATAAATACCTTTTTAGTGATATAAGACACGACACCGCGAAAATGACGTAAGTGCAGAAAATAAAACATTACAGGAGAAGCATTTTTGTGTTTGTTTACACATTGTTATATGTATGAAAAATGTCAGGATAAAATTACTTTCGCAATAAATCTAAAATGGCACTTGATACGTCCATTAAATATTGACAGATGATGTAAATGATTATAAATTATAGATTTTTATCAAAACACGAATTTCGAAAATGTTGTCGAATAGGATATTTTGGCGTTCAGGGCTCGATATTACATAACTCCTTGGGAAGAAAATTGAGCATGTTGTATAAAAATATCGGATCTTAAAAATGTTCTTGATATTCGGAAAAAAAGATAATTTAGCGAAGGAGGGAAGTCATTAAGCCCATAAAAAGTTTATTAATGTAAAAAAATATATTAGTTCTATCATTAAAAATGTATTTACAAGTGCTTATTGCAATATAATTAAGATCGAAAAATTATTAATTAATATATTCAGAGAAATATGTTAACTGTAAAATGATAGTAATGTTGATTAGAATGGAAACTTTTTTCGCTTAAACCACTTTAACCGAATACACGAATTGACATTCACTGAAAAGAGTTTCCATCCCATTCCTATTTGCAAATTTCCCAATATATTTTCATATTTAACTTGGCAACCCTAATAACGAACATAAACAATTGTATCACATTTGTTTGGAAAACATTTCTAATTTACGATACACACACTCATACATAATTAGCAAAAATTATAGCATAATAAACTTACCTCCAAATTACATTTACTTTATAATAAAAACCTTTTTTGACAAAGGTATCGAAAAGTAATTAGAACACTTGCAATAACTTTCTTAAATTTTACTGTTTATTTTTTGTTACGAATAAATTAGCAAATTTGTAAAAAAAATAATAGAAACAAATTCATCCGTTACTGAAACGCCGTGTTTCGCACACACAAACAATAAAATTAGATCTGTTTAATGAGATTGTCAGTATATAAACTGTCAATTTATAAGGTGCTGCCACACTAAAAAACCAGACAACTCTGTTTGAAACGTACATGCCAGATGTGAATACCTTTTATTATTCCTATATACACATATACACGTTGCCATTTTTATGTTAGCAATTGTCTAACAACCGTATTCAAAGAAATTAATGTATACTTGATAAAGGTTTATTAACTTTTTCTTGTGGAAATTTACATACAAAAAGTTAGTAAACCTTTATCAAACATACATTATTTTTTTGTGTATACTATAAAACTATATTATAGCGTAATTATAAATTGCTCGCAGATCTAGAAAAACAACATTTACTCGTATTTTGTTAGTGTAAAACTACTGCACATAATATTATAACTATAACATGTAATAGTATAAAAACAGCTGATAATTTTTTCTGCCTTCAATTTTGTAACATTTCTGTCAAAATTTGTTTGTTTATATTTATGTTTTGTTTACTTTTACAGCTGTTCTTACGAGTATACTTTCTAATTATACTTATAGCCTAGGTAGATTAAGAAGGTAACGACATTAAAACAGCTGAGAATTTTTTATTTTTGAAATCAATATGGCGGACTGAGTTTTGTAATTTAAAGTGTTAAATTTCTGTTTATGTTTACATTTGTTTGCTTATTAGTCATCTTCACGTAACATAAAATATTTAACATTAACACTAACATCATGTTAATTAGACAAATTTTCAAAGTTAAACATATTTCATCTTTGAAGTACTTCACCCTACACAATTGCCAATGTGTACCAAAATTTGGGAAGGAGCCAATTATGAACCTATACTTGTTAAGTAAAAAATAAAAAAGACTAATACAGAATATTACGTCGATACTAAGATTGACACATATTTATGCACTTTTTGGTGATTGCCGAAATTGAGTCTTATATGGGAGCTATAGTAAATTATGGACCGATCTTCATGAAATTTTGCAATGTAACTTTTATAAATGTTATATGTGACGAATAATAAATTAACATTAACAATTTTATGGGATTTATGCACATTAATGCACATATTCGAATAAGGTGTTTGTATGGGTGCAATGGTAAATTATAGACCGATCTTCATGAAATTTGGACTTGTGCTTATATACAAATTATTTGTGTTAAATTTCATTAAAATATTTTATTTTTAAGGTATTTTTGAGTGTTAAAACTCTATTCCGGGAGAACATTTGTATTAGGGTCTAAGTGAAAAAATGGGCCGATCATGACCAAAATCAATAGGACAAAAAAATTTCTCTGCGTTACAATACTTGCACAAACACAGTACCCCATCCACCTTTGTTGGTGTAGGGTATAAAGAGCTGTGTCGGCTCAGCCGTTTAAGCCAATAAATGACGGCGGCGTTGGTATAAAAAATGAAGCGACGACGATTTTAACCATGTCGACTTTGTTCTTATTATTATAAATAAAGCATTTCTCCGTAAAACGCTGCACGTGTTATAAACTAAGAATTTTTTATTTTATTTTGTGATTTTTAATAATCGAAACACAAAAATGTATTTAATGTACACTTTAAATGAAAATGGTGAACGTGTATACACCTTAAAGGTAAAATAATTTTGTCAGAATCTTAAAACCACCGAAATATTAATCTTATTTATATTTCTAGAAACGTACTGAGGATGGTAGGCCTACAATATCGGCCCATCCAGCTCACTTCTCACCTGAAGATAAATATTCTAGACAACGTTTGACCATCAAAAAACGTTTCGGTTTGCTTTTAACACAAAAACCTGAACCCGTTTATTGAATTCCCAACTAAGTATAATTTCCGGATAGTTTATAGTACACATTTATTTTTTAAGATTTATTAACACCGTTTTGGTACTTTTCAACAATAAAATATAATGGTTTATTAAATATACAATAAAAGTGTTTATGTTGTTACTACAACTTAAAAGCGTCTATGAAGTCCGGCAGTGTAATCATAGAGTTGGGTATTCTTGAATTCTCCCCTCATATCGAGCACATAAAACAGTGAACGATTACGAACCTTCAAGGGTAAAAGAGTATCTGCCATTTCTCTAGGTTGCTGAGCAGATATACTCTTAAGAGGTACTGTCATTATGCGATTATGACCAAATGGTCCATATGTAACAAGTGTAATATCTCGTCCTCCCTTGCGTAGAATTAGGAAACGTACAGAGCGCAATGTAAACATCCAAACTGCTGTTAAAATGCCATAGCCTAACATCGAAAATAATATTATTAAAATAGAGGAATGGGAGCTAAATAGATTATAACTTACCAATCAGAAAACTCAGGGCTGTAATACCATTACGATATTTATTTTCGCCCAAATTTATACGTTCAAACCATCTCAATTCCACCCCTTCCTTCTGCTCCACCGGTGCATCTCTCAACGTGGTAAATGCAAAGTGTGATAAGTATGTCCAAAACATAAATTGACATATACCAAAAATATTCAATATCTTGAAAAATCGGGGATTTTCATATTTATACAATATAACATCTTTGGCAACATTAGTGTTTATGTCATACGCTCTAGTACAAAAGTTGGAACGTTGTTGTCCGGTAAAATGTTTTGGGGCAAGCTGTGGAAATCTATATACTTTGGTGTTTAATGTGAAGGCCTCTTTGAGACATTGCGCGAGTGGTTGACGGCTTAATAGACGTATTGGATTGTTGCTGCAGTTAAGCTTACTGGAATTTATAAGCAATCTTAATAAATTGCTCATTTTATTATTTTGTATTAAACAATTTTAAACATAACCTAAATGTAACAGCTGCTCAGAGACCTGCGCCGAAGAGTTTTAACGACGGCGACTCAAAACAGCTATCATTCAATGTATAATCAATAATCAGAACAAGGCGTATTCAGAGAAGGTAAGTAGGCCAGACGACAACCATACCTAACGTACCGTCTATAAAAGCGTTTTTCTTGTTCGCATATAAACAAAACGTCGGAAGAGAAATATAAATTTTTTTTTCCATTTTGTCGAACAAATCATAATTTTTTGTTTGCCGACAGTGTCACTGCGCACAAAATTTTGTTCATTGCTCTAACATGAAAAAAGTGTGTGTGGACGGCGCGTAAAGCGGTTGTCAAAAAAGTAAAATATATTTTTTGAAAACAAAAACAATTGTTTTTTAAGCTTCACGTCTATGTCAATAATTTGTGGCGACAACCATGATTCGTGGTCCTCATCTAACATAAAATATTTAACAAAAAAATAATAAATAAATACAAATGTAGTTAGCTTAATCATTTTTAATCAGGGCAAATTTTCCACGCAACTTTATAGTGCTGCAGCTAATTATAAAAATGTTGGCGACCGCATTAAAAGTATTAAAAGTTACGACGGCAGTATTAAAATTGTTAGCCGCATCGCCTCAAACCGTAGTAAAAATATTGTATTATATACAATATTGCATATGTGATATAGGTGCATGTAAATTTTTCAACATTATTTAAAATAAGATATATTATTTAAAATAAGATATATTGAATAAATAAAATTGAAGGATTCACAAAGTGTGTTATTATGACGTATTGTCATAATGGCATAAAATTTTAAAAAAGTAAAGCAATAAAAAGATTTTTTATTCGTAGGAAAATTTTATGACTTATGACACACTTTGTGAATCCCCCAATTGAATAAATAAAATTGAAGGATTCACAATGTCATAAGGAATAAAATTTTCAGTGAATAAAAGATATTGTTATTGCTTTTCTTTTGTAAAATTTTATAACATTATGACAATACGTCATGATAACAGACATTGTGGATCCCCCAAATATTTTGATTCGTGTTGTATTAAACGTGTGATTTAAAAGTTAGTATTGTTTGAATTATTTTCACGGTTGCTAAAAAATGTATTTAAAATTGCGCCAAATCCTATGGAGATCTAATAAATTTTAATGTATTTTTATATTTAATATAAAGCATGGACAATAAAACGGATAAATTATGGAAGAAAACAATACGCGACCAACAAAAACGTATTAAACCTGGAGAGTGTCAAAAATACATACGTATGGTCATAGATTCACACATTTTATCAGCACCGTACGGTAGAGAATTTATAGCTGAACTGAACAATGCCACCGGAGAACTTAAGTATGATGTTAGAACTTTACCCATTAATGAATCCATAATATGGGAGCGCAGTATGGGCCAGTTAGCTTTAAAACCAAATGAAATCAATGCCTTAAGCGATGTTTGGCAAAAAGAAGAACAAGTTGTCAAAATTTTAACTCACGCGGAACTTTTACAAATGATAAAATCATCCACTTTACACACAATTGCTGAATGTTTTCAAAAACACTATAATAACAAACAGCATATTATATTGTTTTTACGTTCCAATGAAAAACATTCAACAACTATTTCTTCGGCATTAATAGAACTGCAGATCATGCATCAAATAAAAGTTTTGGAAGTTGAACCCAGCATTAAGGAATTGATTAATCAATTGAAACGTCTAAGTAAATCCATAGCTGAAATTCCATATAAAAAGCAAAAGTCTGAAATATTGAGTACATTTAAAAAGTTTCTTGCCAATGACAAGAAACAGTGCGTCCGTGTCGAGGGTACTAATGGTTTTGGTCGTCTATGGCAACAACATTTAAATCGTTTGCCTATGGTCACACTGGAAGTGGCCGAAGCAATTATAGAAAAATATTCGTGCCCAAAAAAACTTCTAGACGATCTCAAAAATAATCCAAATGCTGTTAAGGAAATTGCTGATTTAAAAATTAAACGTTCCGGACCAGTAGCTTTGCAGACTGATCGACGCATAGGTAATGTATTGGCTTATAAGCTGTATATGCTCTATAATTCGAAAGATCCAACAACATTAATTTAAGTAAAAATTATTTTCCCAAAAATTGAAGAAAATATAAAAATTTAATGTCTTAATAATTAATAAAATATATGGAACTCATGTTTATAAAAAAAAAAATTAAAAACAAAAAATCAAAAATTCAATGGAAAACGTTTTAATAAGTTTATGATTTTTTAAATTAATGATTTCAACAAATTTCAAATTTAATTTATACAAAATGTCAAAAACTGAACTTTATACAAGACGTATTTTATTCAAGTTTTTCCGTTTATTTAATATAAAAACATTGTATTGTAATTGATTAAATAAGTATTATTTTATTATTTTTATTAATATTAATTTATAATTATTGTTTATGATAAAGAGATGCGAATTATTAAGCTACAGTTTACATACTACTTAAATAATAGAAATTTATATATGTTTATATAAGAGAAAAAGTAATGTACAATGGAAACTACAAATAACTTTAAAAAAAACAAACATACAAAAGTATAAACATAACGAAAGTAAGAGATATTTAATTATGTATCTCTAACATTTACACAGTCATTAAATAGAGTAATTATAAGAAAACTTTACAGTGTGGCCAAAATGCGTGTAAAACCTAAACACGCCGAAACTATAGTTTGTCCTACACCCCAAACCATGGCATATATTGGAGACATGGGAAAACTAGAGGCACGATGTACAAAAGCAATTACTGCACTACTAATAATACCGCTCAGTGCGGGAGATAAGAACCCCATGACTAAGATCAATATTGAAAAGAAACGACCAAATTTATGCTTGCGCAGCGTCACAAATGCCACCAATGCTGCACAGGTATGTATAAAAATTGAGGAAAACAATGCCCACAAAAATATGTGGTACCACATTTCCCTAAAATTGTCCAGTTTACGTTGTGATCGTAGACCCATGACATCAGCAATGGTGTCCAACTCTTGGCTATCATCCTGATCAGACAACATCACAAAAGATGCGAATGTGTGCGATTGGCCTGAAGTGGAGGCGGAAGAGACAAATAATGACAACAGTTTGGCGGTTAGAGATGATGACGACGACAAAGATGATGTTAGACAAGTTACAGCTATAAGACTGAGTATACGAGCTTTTAAAAGTTGGTGTAGTATGTTGATGCTGTTTTGTTGTTTTATGTGTGTATTTTTTTGAGTTGACCTGTTTTCAAAGGGTTATCACAATTTTTAATATGTTTAAGTTTTTCTTATTCCAGTTAAATATAATTTTCTCTCTTATCTAGCACAAGTTCGCATTTAAATATCTCTATTGACTTAATCAAATATTTAGCGTTCTTTTGTGTTGTAAACAGTAGAAGAAATTCAACGTTCTATTACTTGTAATATCTTTTATGGAATATTCTTTCGTTTTGTAGATTTGATAAGGGGCAGTATGTTTCCATGAACGCTGAAACATCTGAATCTTACAAATAGACATTTGCATTATTGGAAAGATCTGTAAAACAGAGCAAACATATTAAATGTAAATGTGTTGAAGAAACGTACTATAGTATATTATTTACATATTTATTGTCACATTTTATGTTTATATGAATACATACCCTTAGTTTACTCTTTATTTATCGGGCTATCTTTTATATGCGACATAGTTTTTCTTTCAAAGTAGCTTATTTATATGTATTATACTTAATTTGTGTTGATATTGCTTTTATGTTTCTACTTTTTTTTTCGTTCTAAATTAGAATTTTAAAATCAATTTGACACTCGCAGGTTACGCCTTAATAATTATAGTTTAATTATTCTTTTTATACTTTATTATTACTCAATCGTGTACTTTTTTAATCTTCCCACTTTACTTTTTTTTTCTTTACGATTTTTTAATATTTTTCCACAAAAATTATTTTTTTTTTGTTTTTTAGAAAAACATTTTTACTTCCCATAAAATACTATCAGCTGTTTATGACAAAGGAGAGTGTTGCCATTGTTTGCTCATTAAGTACACTTGACAAATAATTATGCGTCTTACACAACGTTTATACTAGCCTATTTACCATTTCCATAAATAAAAAACTATACATAGAGTGCTGCTTATACTTATTCAGTCGAATTAAATATGAATAATGTAATACGGATGATTATGTTAAACAAAAACGAGTCAAATATTAATGTATCTGGACATAATATAACATAAAATATTCAACATTAAATAAAAAAGGATAAAGATATTTATATCTAAGTAAATTTCGAGTTTTTTTTATCATGCACGGGAGCTTGATAAAGCTCTACTTCCACTACCTAATAAAACTTCAGTTATGATCTCCAGGACGAATTGCTTTTTAAGAATGTCGAATTTTAATTGTCTACCACATATTATTTCCGCTTTTAGAAAGAAAATTTATTTACTTAATAACATTTTAAATTTTGAGATATGCTGATTTGAATTTTATATATTTCGTTTTGATATTTGAATTTTTGTTGTAGTAAAACTTTTTATATTTCGTTACAAAAGTAATATCTTAATGTCAAATATTAAATTAACATTAGATATATACAATTTATATTTTAGAAGTTGTTAGCAACTAAAATTGTACAATTTTGTATAGTTTTTACATTTTTCCGATTTTTAAAGTCATATTTTTGGACCGGAAACAGAAATGGGTCCAGAACAATATGACTTTAAAATTACTTCCAAAGGAATATAGAGAATTTTATTGAACAAACAAACGGTCTTTGGATCCCCTTATATCTAAGTGGAGTTGAAATTAAAAAAAATTGTCATGATGAAACTATACCAGGTGACAGTACCGCTACAACAAATACAACAAGGCAAGAACAACCAGGCAATTTG
>MINK01187793.1:9779-25835 GCA_001735545.1 Phormia regina
ATTCGTGGTACTTAAAGATAAATCAAGAGGAGGGACTTTTTGGTACTTTTTGTTCTTCTAATAGTGCTTTTTTGAATTTCTGTAATATTTAACCTAGAATACGCATGGTCCGATCTTGGAAAGAATTCACAAAGGGGGGCTTTATGAAACTTTTGCGTTCTTCTAAAGGTACTTTTATTTTATTTTATTTGAATGGTACTTTTTGAATTTTTATTATGAACCTGGTCCTAAATAAATGAGAATCCATAAGAGGGGACTTTGTGGTACTTTTTTTGTTCTTCTAATGGTACTTTTTGAATTTCTTTTAATATTTAACCTAGAAACATGAAATTAAATATACATGGTCCTATATGGGAAAAAATTCNNTCATATGAATATTTCAATAAATATAAAAAATGTTTTATGAAAAAGTACCAAAAATAGGTGTGATTTTTACCCATTAAACGTTTGAATTTCTAAAAAGTACGGAATTCGTATTTCTCATTTTTTGATAAGTTATGAATACGACACAAATTTTATCTGTATGTTGATTGGTACCAAAAAACAGTTTTTACCCGTTTTCTCCCTAAAACGGCTGATTTTCAAAAAAGTACCAGACATTTGTTAAATTATTTTTAAATGAATAACGATAACTATTCAACTTTTTTGTAAAATTATTATTTTGCGAGTTATAAGGTTACCGATTTTGCCGTTTTTACCGTTTTTTACCTCCTAAACATTCGAATTTCCAAAAATCCCGTCTTATCTATATGGAGGGAGACCTACCCACGTTCCAAATTTCGTCTCTCTAGCTTCAGCCGTTTAAATGCGATTTTATTATTACACTTAAATATTAATAAATTTATAAATAAAATAATAAATTAATTTGAAACCGCGATAATAATTAAATAAAAAGGAGTTTTTGAAATTTATCCGCCATTTTAAACGGATAAAAAATTAAAAATTGTGTATGATGTTGATTTTCATTAAGCGTTTCCATTTTGGTAAGTGAAATTTCTTAATCGAATACCATATTTTTTAAGGTGTTTTATAAGTTTCGGTACTACCGAATACAGCGCTATAAATTTTTTTCTATTACAATTTTTATTTCTTTTTTCTTATTATTCTTCTGTCATGATAATATGTCTGTCATTTCATTATCTACTTAGCTCATATCCAGACAAATTTAAATATAATGTGTGTATGTTTGTAAGCAAAAACAATAGATAAACAAAATATTTAATTCAAACCATTTTCATTTAAAATTTGTAAGTAAATAAATAGATACATTGAAAATGTTGTCACTGCTTGTTTATAGAATAGAAGAACTATGAATTTGAATTGTAAGTATGTTTTGAATATCTATGAACTGTTTTATTTCAATCTTTCTCTTCTTTATATCTTCCCAGCGGTAAAATTTGCGAGGCCTCTGCCGAGCAGGCCTCCTAGAATGTCTTTTTCCAGATGCAGTTGCTCATGCTAACATGCCTTCTCTAATAAGGCCTTCATGAATGCCTCATCCCTGCTCTCTAAAAGATCCGACAGACCTTCCAACTTCGCTTCTCTTGGAAGGACCGTAAGATGTTGTATTTTTTTAAATATATCTTGTTTAAACAACAACAAATCTATTTATAAAAAGTACATTGTTTTAATTCCTTTCTCTTAGAAGGAAAGAAAGACTACAGTATTTGAAAAAACAATACAATACCGTTACAAAAACAATATCAAAATTCAAAGCAAAAATTTCAAAAAAGAATGGTAAATCATTTAGTTGTCTCCAATGCTTTGTTTGAATAGGATGTGATTTTCTAATTTAATTATTATTTTTTATTATTGGTTTTACTGTAACTTATTTTAATTAAAACTTAATCGTTTATATTACTATTTTATTATTTTTAGAACTAAAATTAATACAAAAATTTAAACGTATTTCAGAATATTAAATAAAAAATCAACAATTTCTATACAAATATCATTTTCAAATAATTTGTCTTTTATTGACTTAAGATGTTTTGTCAAACAGAAATGTATTTTAGTATTGATTTTTTTTTAAGTTTTAAACATTTTAAAAACATGGAATGCAGGGGGAAGGTCTTCTGGACATAAAAAAGGCCTTCTAGAAGGGCTCTTTACCCCTTCTTTTTACCACTGGGTTTATGAGAGAATGTGTATGTTTGTGCTTTCATCGATTTTGCTGTTGACGTTCTAAAAGCTTAGCTTGCCTTTTGCTTTGTTTGTGTTTTACAGTGTTGCCAGGAGATGTAATTGCTAATGTGCTAAAACATCCAAAAATTATGCTAAATTATTCTACAGCAACAAATGTCAATGCTAAATTTTTTTGTTAAGAAAAATTAACATTTTTGTTTCTTGCAAAATTTAGTTCAAATGAGATCTTATAAAAGTCTTTCCTTCAGAGTTAATTGTAATATTGTGAAATACAGAAAAAATAGAGCTTATATTTTAAAACTGCAACAAATTTACTAAGAAATTCTTTCAAAAAATAAAAAAATATTTAATTAAGAACTACTGTAAAAAAGTGCTAAAATCATTTAACATATTTTTATAAATTTTAAGTGCATATTAACCTCTTCAAATGCTAAATCCAGCACCTTTAGCTTTCACTTGTCAAAAATTATACATATGTATGTATATGGTTAATAAATTTTCAACCATTAAAGAAAGCTTACTTCCATCAATTATATCACTTGAATTGCAAAGTAGACAAAAATTCGGACTATTTTTCTTTACACTTATGAAATATTGGTAAGAATGGTGTAAAAGACTTTTCTATTATTTTAATTAAGAAAATTGAATTTGAAAACCAATTTCTTATGAAACAACAATGAAATAAGTATCTTCAAAAGTTTATTTTGGAATCTGTATAATTTTTCAAAAAAGTAAGAAATTATTTAATTTTTAAATGGTAAAAAGACACAGGCGAAAACTTTTAAAATGCATTTTAAAACATGTACAAAAAATTATACACAATTTATGACTAATTTCATGTCTTTTTGAAATTATTTGATTTAATTTTCCTACATGAGAGATATTTCACTATGAAATAAAATCTAAAATTTGGATTTTATTTCAGTATTCTTTTTAAAGTAATTTCATTTCATTAGAATTTATTTCATTTAAAATATTTTGGATTAAATTAATTTTTAAGCTCTTTTTCATTAGTACTTATTCCATGGTGCTTATTTTATTAGGAGTTGTATTATTTTCAACTAGAAATAAAATACAAAAAATTAACTTAAAACAAGACCGAACATAAAAATATTTACAGAAAATTTTTAAAATTATTTAAAAAATCGATTTCAGAGATAAGAATGTTATATTTTGTTTTTTAATATAAATTTTTTTGTTTTTTTATTGAGAAATGTATACACAATTTTTTTCTCATATTTTAAATGTGTTTTTATAGGAAAAATAAATCGAAAATCCCGAAAAATTTCGAGGTTAAAAATTATAAAAATCCGAATGCTGGTATTTGCCAAAACTAGTGCCGTTTGGCATACCTAGCTCAGACCAATATGATATTATTTGTTTTGCTTTGACATTTTATTTTCACATATTTGTTGCTCTTCTCCCGTGTATAATTTGTAGTACATTTTTAAAATGTTCTAATTTTGGATTTATCTAATTTAAAAACTGGTAAGTGCCGATTATACAGTAGCTGGAATACTACTTGTGTAATTAATTTTTTTTTGAAGTTCAGCCTGCGACGAAAATTGTATACATATTTAATTTAAAATACCAACTTTGCTAAGTACAGTTTCTTTAAAATCCGAATCTACAACTTACTAATTATTTTATATGATAGATCGGCGTGGATATTCGTCATTTAGCAGAATCGGTTCGGGTATTCGGCTTGTTGCAGAATCGGTTCGGGTATTCGGCATGTAGCAGAATCGGTTCAAGTATTCGGCTTTTAGTGGGGTTGGTTTAGTTTATCACAGAATTGGTTTAAGCGCCAACAAGTCAACTTTTCAACGCAGCGTAGAATGAAGAAAAGTAGCGTGAAACATTTTAGGCAACTAGTCAACAAAAGTAATCGTATCATATGTTTTTAAACATTCATTGTGTAAACAACCCTGTTCTTTGGTTAATTTGCAAGAAAAAGAAAAAACAGGGTTGTTAAAAAGTCACGTAGCTACGTTAAAATCTAATTTCAATAGATTTCTGCGATACGCTATCTATAACTTTTTTGTCAATGACTACATGCACACGTTTCCATAATACGGGTTGAAACAGCTGATTGCGATACGATGAATTTTTGTTCACTGGTTGTTCCTTTAGTTGCTCTGATTGTAGTAGGCTTGTTTCAGTAGTACAAAAAGAATCAGCTCTGTACGTTCGGCTTCGACACAAACTTACGGTGGAATCGGTTTCTGGTTCAGGTGGCAGCTTCGGGAATGGAAGATCGTATATTTTTCTACAATACGTACAATGGTGTCTTACAGCTAATGTCTAGCCACTTCTCAAACTACTGTTACCATGCACTTCTACGGGTTAATATTCTACTAAAACAGGCGACACAAAGTCACTTGTGGGAACAGCTAACCGATGTTTACTGTGAGGACGAGCAACCGAAGTCTGCTGTGAAATTTATTTGACACCCAGCCGAGGTCAAGTGTCCTGAATACGACATTATTTTACTTTCGCAAAATATATAGTCGTATCTTCCATTATATATAATAATTTCCGAGACTTTTATGGTTAGTTCTTGTTTTGTTTGAACCGCCCCGGCTGTAAGTAAACTTTGTTTACTTATACTTATTCATATATAAACTGAATGAGAATTATATTGACTGGACAACTACATTACTTATTACAATAATAATATTTAATTCAATTTTCTGATATTAGTATTAATAATAACAATGGTAAATAAAATAATACATTAAATAAAACAAACTAAAATATGTATGTGAAAATAGTTATGTTGATGATACGATTTCCACGTTACAGTACTTTTCTTTTTTAATATGATTAATTTTGTTAGTTTTGGCAAGAAAGCAACCTATTGATATTTATTAATTTTTAAATTTTTTTCTTATGGAAACAGAAATAAAAAAATTACCTTTATTGAGTAAGATTTTCAGGGAGCAGTGCAATTTTCCTTAGCATGTAATTTATTTAAATAGTTTCAATGGACTTTGTGCAGATTATATAATAAATCTTAGGAATTTAAAAATATTGTGACAATTTTTAGAATTAAAAATTCTCTTGCTTTTGATATGCATGCTTTGCTATAGAGAATATTCAATATTTTTTTTTTAATTTTTGTATAAAGAAACAAATTCAAATTAAAATTTTCTAAAATACAGTAGTTTGTTAGTACCCATATGTGCTAACGAATCTAGCTTTAATACTGTAAAAAATAATTCATTAATCTTTGGGTGTTTATATTAATCAACTCAAGATTAACATCCGTATTCAAAAAACTTACCACGAACAACGATTTGCTTATTATACTTTTGGTACTTTTTAACTTTTAAAGCAGCATTCACAAAAAAAAAAAAAAATAATAATAATGTATGTTTGATAAAGGTTTACTAATTTTTAATATGTAAATTTCCATAAGAAAAAAAATAGTAAAGTTTTATCAGGCATACATTTTTTGTTGTGAAATATGCGGTAAATGTTTTATTATTCGTTCGAATAATTACAATATAATTGCAAATTATTTTCTAATTCTATGCGAGCGGAGTAACAAAAACTATTGCTCAGGCTGACAAACTAGCTCACTACCATCGGGACACCAGTTATGTTTTCTAAGAAAAAAAGATATTTTTGGAATTATTTGTAAATGTTGCCAAATTAAGTAAATGTTTAAGTATCAGTGATGTCAGATGGAGGGTATTTTCCCATTAAAGAGAATTTTCAAGGCAGATTTTAGACGAAGAGAAGGGGGATGATTCACCAGAATAGTATATGTTAAACATTTTTATTGTTTTCTGTTACCACGTAATTCCAAATAGTACATTATATATACACCTCTTAGATTAAGATATAAATATGTAATATATCAAATTCGTATCAAAATACATATATGTACCTGAAGTCGCCTGGGTCCAATATCAACAGAACTCAACTTTTTTATTTATTTTTGCATGAAAAAAGTACATGTTTTTTATTCAATAGATAATTTTAGACCTTTTTTGCAAATGGCCCTCTTAGATTAAGATATATAATATATTATATCAAATAATATATTATATCAATATCGTATGTATGTATATACCTGAAGTCGCCTGGGTTCAAATATCAACAGAACTCAACTTTTTTATTTATTTTTGCATGAAAAAAGTTTTTTATTCAATAGATAATTTAAGACCTTTTTTGCAAATGGGACATATAACAATCTGTATTTTTAGTGGAACGATTTCATGTATCCAAATGAAAACATTGAAATACCCCAGCAAAAACATCCATTGCTAAATAATGAGTTAAAATGCTATTACATTTCAGTAACTTATCTTATTATTTTAACACGGTGATGTCATTATATATATATACTTCCAAAAAGGGTCTTAAATAATTAAATAGTTACACAACTAATTACATGTAATGCAGAGAAAATTTAACTGTTGACACAATACAACTTCTGTGTATTGTAGTCGGGATGCCGATGTTGGCTTTGCATTGATAAGCATGTTATTCGGTTACTATATTTCGTTACCATGTTCAATAAAAAACCGTTTATTATTATAGTGCTAATTATTTTGTTTTTCGTTTTTGCTTCTCATTTTAGGAAAATGTTCATCGGTGGCCTTAGTTGGCAAACAAGTCCAGGTAAGTTTTATTTATTTATATTACAATTTCTTTTTTTAATTTAAACAAATTTTCATCATTGATCAAATCTGTCGACAGAGTGCGAAGTATTTAGAGCCTGCATCAAAATTATTTTTTCATGTAAAACTGTTGAGTAATTTTGTTTCAGCTTCTTAATTTTCTTCGTAAAAAAATAATAAATAAGTAAACAAAATATTTTGTGTGAAATCAATGTGAATTTTTAGTAAATGTAAAAGCATAAGAGAAAATAATTAAACACAACGACTGATTTAATATGTTTTCATTGTGAATTGAACTTAACGAATTTACAACATTTGTACATGTCAACAAGCGAGAAACTTAATAAAGAATATGTAAAAAAAGGCTTTAGAAAAAATATTTCGTTTTATTTTTTATAGGAGGACAGAAAAGAAAAGGAATGTGATAAATTAATTTTTATATCATTCAACTACAAGAATTAATTCTGTACTGTCTTTGTTTTCTAATATACATATGTATTTTAAAATTTAACTTTTTAATTATAACCATCTTTAATTATTATACCCACATCAAAAAGTTGTGAGTATATTGATTTTGTCATTCCGTGCGTAACATGTCGAATAAATTATTTAAGATCCTATAGTATATATTTTCTAGGTATCTGTTTAGAGTCTGAGTCGATCTTGCTATGTTCGTCCGTCCGCCTGTCTGTAGATAGCAAAATAGGGCTCGAGTAGGACAATGTAAGGGAACAAAATGTATATAAGGTTTGTTAGTATTGAAAAATTGCTAAATCTGTTAATAAACAAAAAAAAGTTATGACAAAAATACGAAGGGTTGTTTCATTTCATCACCTTCGAAATCCGAGGTAAGATAATTTTTTAGTCTAATTTACCTGTAATAAATGTACCCTTCACTATAGTGTTGCCAGATGGCCTTGAATGAACTTGATTGTCAAGGTATTTTAGAAATTGTCAAGTTATAAGTTCAAATGCTTTATCAAAATTGTACTAATATATTTATATACCTACCTTCATATAAGTTTTATATAAAAAGTAAACAATCTGCTTTCATTCGTAGAACCAAAAGTATGTTTTTCCAAATCAATTTATTTCTTATTATTTATTATACTCGTAATGAAATTATTTGAATTTAATTTATTTATTTAATTTTTATAATTAAAAACGACCTTTAGCTGCATATTTTAATTTCGGTATATAAATTTTGGAAAATTGTTTTTAAACCAAATTCTATAGAAAACTAAAATTAAAACATCCGAAAATTTAGATAAGAAAGGAAACATTTTAAAATATTTTTTGCTCGAATTATTCGGTAGTTTGTTCGAATAAATTGTTACTCGAAATTCTTGATTTTATCCCTAATGTGGCTATAACCCTAATGTGACCAAAAAGTAATTTTATTATAATGAAATAGATTTGAAGCCACAAACTGCACTAACAAAATAAGAACAAAAATTTTTTTGTATTCTGAAATTAGTTTAAAAACAAAAAATTGCTTTATTCTAACTGTTAATCATTATTTTTACAGTTAGAATAATTTGGGGAAATTTTGTATAAACTTGTCGCTTGTAGTTTTAATTACATTTTAAGGTCTCTTTGAATATAAGACTTGAATACAAAATGTATATTTAGCAATATGAAAGAAAAGTATTTTTTCATTTTCCACCTATTAATGCCGAAAATTAACACATTATCGATAACGTTACCGAAATAAAAATAAATTTAATACCTATACCGTTACCGATACCGTTATTCGTTTCGGTTTCCAACCATGCATTTTTGGGTCCATACTTGACATAGGCTAGGTGAAATAAAGGACCGATCATAACCATTTTCCATTAACAAATATATACAAAAATAATTCATTCCATTAAAAATATGTTCCAATTTGCATCTCTCACCAAAATGGTTATATCACTTACAAAAACCTGTAAAAAATAAACAACAACAAGTATTAATTAAGTTAATTAAACAAATCAAGTAGTTGATTGAATGAATTAAAAATGTGTATATGAAATAAATTCATACTCAATTTTTTTTTATTTTATTTTTATTTAAATTTATTTATTTCATTTTAATAAAAATTTAAACAACTGTGTTAATTGATAAAAAATCTTAATAATTGCACTGAGGGAAAAATGATATTGCAAAATCGATAACGTTCCCTTCTAATTTGTAAACTTACGTTATAAATAAACGAAAAACGTCATTAAAAATCTATCTAATACCTGGCCAAATACTATTAAAACAAGTGTCTTTTCATTTTTCAAGTTCATACTTTTTCGTCGTTATCTCTTAAACAATAGTTCAAGAATCAATCCGTTTACCTTCCATATTATTTTTCAATGTGTCCTAGTTGTTATTGGATCTATTAAAAGAGCATATATTAGTTTAAAATATGAAAAAATATTAACTAATAACAACACAGAAACAAATGAAAATCGACTTCAATTACGAAATTGATAATATTAATTAATTTTTAATTGATTTTGCTCCAATCATCAAAATGATAATATTAATAACTACAATAATTGATTTTATTATACTGATTTCGCTTAAATTGATATAATGTGCTGAAATTGTTAAAATTTCAGTTCATTTTTTTTATTTCTATATTTTTGTAGACATATTTTTCTTTTTCCTTTATATTTTTAAAAAGCTGTCAATTTATTTTAAAAATTATTTTAAACCAATTAGAAAGTTAATTGTATTAATAAACAATATAATTAAATTGAAATACAAAGTTCATTAATAATTTTATTAAAAAATAATTTGAAATATTTTTTCTGTGAACATAGGAAATTCGTGATATACATAAAAATATATAATATAGTAATAATTAAACGAGCAACTGAAATATTCCACAAATTAATATATCAAAAAGGCCATGAATCCCTTTGCTTTGAAAAACAATATCTAAGTATATTCTGTAAAAAGACCGTTAATCTATAACTTAAACGTTTGTTCTGTCAACGTACATCACCATAAGTGGGTTCTTCAAGTTCTTTTAATGTNCAAATAGTGGCTCCGCATCAAGGCAAAAAATTGCCCATTCGCATGCTCTAGGGCGCTCAATTCGAACCAAACCCCACCTCCCAACACCACCCCCGCTGTCACCCCACCCCCCACCTGCACACCCCACCCCACCCCTATATCCCTCTACCTCAGCCAGATCGGGCTTCCGTAATCTACCTATTCACCCACCCCCCACACCACCCATCTTTTAGTGGGCAGGGATGAGGCATTCATGAAGACCTTATTAGGGAAGGCATGTTAGATTTTTGTTCGAGATGAGCCGCCTAGAAGCAATAGAATGTGATTTTTTTTGATTCTTCGGAGCACTATGGTAAGGAAGTTTTTTGTGCAGAATCCATAACTTACTGTATTGCATTCTTGAAACTTTATTTAATAAAAAAAACTAATATATCGCTTATGTGAGCAATGCTATTGCTTCCAAGTAAGCACCATTTTTTGCAGGGTATTTACATTACAAGCATTTATGTTAAGCATTCTTCTACGAATTTTAGAACTCAAATTGACCCCTTTTCTTGGACAATTGCCATTGACAAGTGGTCGGCTAAACCACAGTGCACTGGTACGCTTTTATGTTTGAATTGAGTAAAATTTTTCTTGTTGTGCTGTGTTATAAATTGGTTCTTTAATAGTTCTGATCTAATTAAAAATATTTACAAGCATAAATACGTACATGTAGGTACATATGAGTATACAAATTGTCAAATGACTTGTTAATGTATTAGTATGTGCATTCATTTGTTCAATTGCCTATTTGTTTAAGTTTCATTATGATTCTACGCATGATTTATTCCGAAATAGATTTAGTGCAATGTTGTCGTCATGTTGGTTGTTGCTTCTTGCAATAAGCATAGAAACATTTGCATTATTAACTTAAGAACAATGCAGCAAAGCCACGTAATTATCTTTATATAGAACAATAATAATTATGTACAGTGTTGCGCAGAACAAAAGCAACAAAAATAGGGTAAACCTAAAAATAGTCCTGTTTTTTAAAAAATTTGTAATAAAAAACAGTAAAACAAATATTTTATGAAATATTAAAGAATTAACAATAACACAAACTTTAAAAGAACTTAACTTTGGCTATTTACAAAAACTGGAATAAAACACTACAATCTTCAAGTAATAGTGTGCACAACATTAGCAAAATGTTAATATTTTGCTTCATTTTGTTTAAGTTTTAATACTTTTTCTTAAAAATTTAAAATTTTAATTCGATTAATGGTTTTCCTAATATAGTTTCAAGTTGAATTTATTGACTATATAATACCGTGGACTGCACTGATTTTGAAGTCTTAAAAACATCTTTCACAGAGTTTTGAGTCTGGGAATAAGAGCACATTGTTAACCTAGCCGGACTGTTGGGAACTCAAAACTTAACATTGTTACACCTATACTAAATTTCATACAAGTCGAATCGCACGATTCGATTCTGCCACACTGTGCATGAAATTCTCGTTTGACATAGAAAAACAAGTAATTAATGTGTTTTCATGTTTTACCGACTCTAAAAGTATAACATTTTTATAATTTAAATGAAAAGATTGATAAAAAAGGTTAAAAGTAAGTAGTTACTAATCTACTTTCATGTAATGCGGTCAGCATGTTATCATTGAAAAGTAACTACAACCGTTACTTCATGCCATTACAAAGTTTTCTTGGGGTCTTTTAAATAAATCTGCTAATATAAGAACATATTTACATTTTTTAAAGTGGATTCGACGAATAAGCAAAACTGAAAGCATTTTATTTTATATTTTTAATTAACTATTATTATTTTTTTCATTTTTAATAAGTGAAAGAAATGTAAAGAAAAATTATATTTTTGTTACCCTTGTTTCTTGTAAAATATACTTCAAATAGGACTTATATTTTAAAGTTAACAACTATCAAATTTACTAGTAATTCTATTAAAAAACCAAAAGTATGTAATTAAAAATTACTGTAAAAAATTCTAAAAATCATTTAGCATAATTTTATAAATTGTCAGTGCATTTTAATATCTTTAAGTACTAAATCTCGCACTGAAATTGCTAAAATGGCAACACTGACAATAGGTGTGTTTGCGTACTTTCCATCAAATATTTATAATAAATATTGTTTGTTAAAAACATAAAAATAAAAATTGATTTATTAAAATACAATTTTTAACCAAAACATTAAAAATGCGGAAAATCTTATCTCTTGATATGATTTTTAACATTAAGTTTTACCTACTTTATAACATAAATCTAAACAAATATGAATTGTAAGTATTTTGTAATGTTTTATTACATTTATTTTTCTTACTTTTCGTAGAATTTGAGTTTTTATATTTTAGTTTTCTTTGTTTACATTTATAAACAAATGATCATATGTTTGTTTCAACATATGTTTTTGCTGATGGAAGAAAAGTAGCCAGCAGTTTTCATCAATTTCCCCTTCAATGATGTCTAAAATTTTGTCTTTCTCTTGATCTCAGTTGCAAGATTTTAAAAATAAACGAACGCGATTTAGCAACTTCCAACAATATTTTGTGATAATTACCACAAAATATCAGGTTCCTAATACAGCTAATAAGAATGAGAGAGAAAATGAGAAGGGCATCCTTTATAAATAAAAAAAGTTTGTTAATTAATATATACAGTAAGAAGTTAATAAATACATTAAGAACTATTAAGAATAAACTTACTAACATGTACATCAAACTTATTTTTTTTAAAAATTTTTTTTTCACATGAAAGTTTAAACTTTGAACTTTTTTACCGTTTGAAATATGCTTTTAATTTTAAACATTATTACCAATTTATTTTATTTATTTGTTTATGTTGTCTATGGATATTTTCTTTGCAGACAATTTACAAAATAAGACTATAAAAACAATATTTAAAAAGATTATTATTAACTTTTTTACATCATTTGGATTTAATGAAAAATCAATAAATCTGTATAATTGATTAACTGTGCACATTCTTCTTAGCGGATCTGCATCAGCATAATTACTTCTAAAAAATTACACAGATAGGGGTAAAAAATTACGGGATGGGCGTTGAGGTATATTGAATAAGATTTCATTAATTAAAAATCCAGAGCATATATTTCCATTGATAACGTTTAAAATAAATGACACATTCAATATAGACTTTTTAAAGTTGGTAATTTAATGAGAGGAAGACGAGCTGACTACGAAGGCAAATTCAGTGGGTTAAAATGTAATCCTCGAAGACAAAACCGATTTGTACCGATTCAATATCATTGCAATAAGTTGGGTAAATAGGATCCCAAATTATAGATGCATATTCCAGAATTGGACGAACAAGAGACCTGTATAGTTTTTTTGCAACATACAGATCATTAAATTCCTGAGTTTATTTATATTACTTGTTATGTGTGCGTTGAAGTTTAATTTGGAGTCGAATAATATACCCAGATCCAGAAAAGTCTACCATATCCACTTGATAATCTCCCAAAAATTATTTTTCTGCTATCGGCTTATTTCTTACTTTACATTTTTTTTTAATTTAAATTTAAGTCCCATCAAGTTTAAATTGCACCATTCATAAAACGAATCCCAGTCCTTTTGAAGATATTGGTGATGTAACATATGGTTATAGCTTAAAAAAAATTTTACATCGTCTGCATACATTAGAATATTCGAGAACTTTATCACCATGGGTAGGTCATTACTAAATAGTGAGAATAGTAGCGGACCAAGGTGGCTACTTTGAGGTACATCAGAAAGTACTTTTTATTCTTTTTGAACATGTATTTTTAAATCGAACTGTAATAAAATAAATTAATTAAAAATTATAGGGTGAAGCGTCTACAAATTTTGTAAAAATAATTAAGGATCAACGTAAACTCGAAAACAAAAAAGGAGTGTGGTCACTAACCTTACCGCCCACATCCTATATAACGTAAAATGTTACCAAGTTGAGTGTTTGTATAGATTTGGCCAACATTATCGATTGCTTTTGAATTTTTTTTAACTAACTTTATATTTTTTGTCTAACATTTTTTTCATAACTTTGAAACTATTGATTGCATTAGAAACAATTGCATACATCATTTAAATTTATTGTTGTAAATTTTTGTAAATTTAGTTTAACTAAATCGGACAAGTTGTTATTGAGTTATCACAACATAAGTGGATAACTTTCCCAAATAACTAAAATTTTGTGAAAATGAGCGAATTAACTTAATTGCGAATGAATTCGAAAAAATATATTTTTTGGTTAATTTTTTATTATTACTCCAAAACTACTGAGCCAATTGAATCACAATATATGAAAGGATAAAAATCTATGTAAATACACATTTTTTTAAACATCTAAGCAAACTTATAATTTTACTATAATTTTTTTTTTTTTAAAGAAAATTTGAAATTTGGACCATATTTGTACTAATGGAACCACAATACATTAAAATTGTGTAGTGGTTTTTTTAAGCCTAATTTTTTTATTTTTTTTATTTTGTTGCCTTGTGTGATTGATGTTCCATTATAGTAAACAAGAGTTTAGACAATTTGATTTTCAGACCTCAAAGAGTAATTGTTTAAAATTCAATAATAATAATTGAAGCTCCGGCTAATCATATTTTCATACATTCGAAGAAAAAATAAAAACACAATTTTCATTCATTAAAAAACTATATGAAATATATCCCTCTAGGAATGAAGATTAGTATGTTCTTATATTATTCTCAAAATATTACACCAAAATGTTTTTTTTTATGTAAAAACTTAAAAATTATGTTGATAGGTAGCCATGTTTTTAGGGAGTATTTTAAAAATGGTCCAACTCACGTAAATACAATTTTTGAACCGAAATTTTTTAGAAATTTGTTTAAAACTTATCAATATTTACATTTGGAACTCTTTTTGTCGCCATACAAATCGAGACACTTTAAAGTGCATCAAAACTCGGTGAGGTAACTTATATGACACCTGCGTCCAAATTGTGGGCTTATACTTTTACTAAATGTAAAATATACGAATACTTAATAGTTATATGATTTTATTTTTTATATATTATGAGTGGGTCTTATATAGAAGTTATGGTAAATTGCAATTATCAATTTGAAAAAGTGATTCTGAGTTGATTTGTATACTTTAACGCATAGTACCTATGGTTGTGTAGGGTATAAAAAAAGACTTGCTGATATATTAAAAGAATAATAAATAAATCAAGAGACAGATGCCTTTGCTAAAGTCAATTGCCTCCTTAATACTATGCGTAAGAGAATTTAAATTGTATGAATTTTCTAAAAATGAATTTTGTATATCGTCACCAAAAATGCAAAACAATGTAAAATTTAGTTTCTCCAGATTTTAATTTTCAGAAGCCTAAGAGACGTAACATGAATAGAAATTTTAGAAAAATATAATTACGAATATTTCTGGTAACTATTACTAAAAAATTTAAACAGCTACACTGGAGAATATTCCTATAAACGCACACTACTTTTTTTTTAAAAAAAAAAAAAAAAAAAAAAAAAAATTCATTTGTACTTTAATTATTTTTTTTTTTTACTTAATTTTCGATATTAACANTTGCATAATTTCTATTATAACGTAAGAAATATATCTATTATTCTCTAGTTTAAAAGTCTAAACAATGGTTCAATATTTATTAAGTTAAATAATGATGTTTAGTAATGATGTCCATCCGTCTGTCTCAGGCCTTTAATAAAAATATACTTAAAAAATTAATTAAATAAAAAATTCTATAGAAAATACAATGTTATTCATAGGACTCATTTGACTTAAAGTTTATATTAATTAAATACTTTGTGGATATTGATAAAAATCCTACTAAATTTGCTATATAAACATATAAAAAAGTATTGCAAACTTTTTTTTTAACGAATTTGATGTAATAATGTCTGTCCGTCTGTCCTTAATCAAATTATTGGGACAAGTAGCTTGTAATTGAAGACTATTTTGCATTTAAATGGTTAACATTTTAATTATATTTTTGTACTAAAATATACCACTGTGCAATATTTATTGTGTATTTTAAAGTAAGTACTATATATTTAAGTGCAAGCACTAGTAGTTTGGGTGAAAGATGTTTTTATTTTTTATTGGTTTTTTGTTTTTATAGTGTGAAGATTGGTAAAAGTATGTCTTTAAAAATAAAGTAATGTTCAAAATATAAAAATATCAAAACGCAGTTTTAAATATTTAAAAACAAAATAATTTGTTAAAAAATAAGGCTTTTAAATTACTACAAAAAAAAAAAAAAATATATTTAATTTAATCTTT
>MINK01187794.1:0-16285 GCA_001735545.1 Phormia regina
GACATACTTATAGACATAGACATAAATATATCCATATACAGTGGATGATATAAAAAAATGGTCCCTGCTATAAGTTTAAGTGATCACAGTTAATGTAGTGAAAAATTTAATTTTCGTGAAAAATTCAAATGATCTTAGGTTTAGGTGATCATCGATTTGATATTAGCTCCTTAAATTTTTTTTATTAAATAAAATGATAACTTCAGATTTTTTTGTTTCTTTTAATAAAATAAAAGTTTATATTTTCCAAAGAAACGATCAGCGATGAAAAACATAAAAGTGATTTTACTTTTTATCAAAATTTTCTTATAGAGATCGATTTTTTGTATTAAACATTTTAGCAGGGAAATCAAAAACGATCTTTGGTAAGAAATTTTTTTCCTTATAAAAACTAATTTAGAAAATAAATTTAAGTGATCATAGACTTACTTATGATTCGTTATAAAATAAAATCTTTATTTATTACTTCTTATTTTTTTTAATTTAAAAAAATCGTGAAAAATTAAACATAAGTGATCTCATTTCCAATCTCATGATCGATGTTTTCCATTCCAGTAATTTTAGTTTTACTTAGTAAATTTAAATTTTACTTTTTATTACAAAAGTATTTATATGTTAATAAGTATAAGTGATGACAAACGATCGTTTTATTTTACTTTTATTTTTTTAACAAAACTTATATCAATTTTTTATTACTCACTGTCCTGCAAAGCATATTTTTTTTAATCAAACCAAAAGCGCATTGGCGGCACATTAAATAATAAAAAAACACATAAAAACACAGAATTTGCCGTTTCCTTTTTCATAAAAAGCCAGATACAAAACAAGAGAACAAAATAAACTTTTGACAAAATACAGCAAGCAGCCTTCTCAGAGTTTAGTGGCATCAAACTCTTTGCATGTTATTCCGTTACTGGCAGAAATGGTTGGCTGATAAGTTGCTTGGTTCGTTTGATATTGAATAACTAACCTAGTTTCAACGGCACCAGTCTCTATGGGAATATTTTTGTATGAATGTTGTGCTAAATGAAAATGGAATATGTGACAATGCATCCTCGTCGACATTTGAAAACATTCACCACTAGTCATAATGAGTAAGAAAATTATTTTTGTATCGGTATGTCAGTTAGTAGTAAATAGCAGTGTAATACATATACAATTCTCTTAACTTGGCATATTATCCTTTTGGCATCCGTTATAAAACACATACAGATATACACTAGTATTTGTGTATGTGGCACAATACAAGACACAGTAAAAATCCAGTTACAATTTTTTATTTTTAAATATTTGTCAGCTAAAATTATATGAAGATGAGGAAAGAAATAAAAGTGTTGTTATTTAACAAACAATAAAGGAGTGAATTCAGTAAAAAAATTTCGAATAAATTTTGAAATTTAGAAAGAAGATTAAAATCACATTATAAAAATTGATATAATAGAAATATTTTTTACAAAAATTGATTTTTGGTTTGTAACATAAGTGATCACGAAATAAGCCTATTTTCTTGAAAAACGTTGTATTTAACGAGACTGATTTGGTATGAAAAATAAGTGATCACGAATTAAGCTAATTTCCTCGGAAAGCCCAGTTTCTTCTAGACAGGTTTTCTCTCTCACTTAAAAAATTGTATTCTTTTACTCTTCTGCAGCTGATTTAAAACCTTAACGTATGTGTGTGATAAATATCTCCTTTTTTCATTTTATATTTTCTTCTAAATTAATTTAAAATCTTGTGTTTCTATTGTGTATTTATTTCATTTATATTTTATGCAACATATTTTTCATTCTTCTTGTTATATTCTTGTCTGTCGTCCTATTTGTAATTTTAATTACTGATCCTTTTATACCGTTGTTGTACAAACACTATTACAAATTAAATTATAACAAACACTTACTTACAATTTTCCTTTTTATGGTAATTGATTGACAAGATAATTTATCTTTATCATCTTTAGGCAAGAAGTAGAAGAAGAAATATATTTTCATTATCTTATCTTGTTTAATAAATATCTATTAATTGTTATACTTTATATATATTTGTGCCTATATTTTAAATTGTAAATATATTGTCTACACATGTTTAAATAACTTTAAAATAAATTTCCGTTTCCTTTTGGGCTGACATCAGATGAATATTTAATTTATGATTAAAATTAAATAAAAAAAAATCATACATATGTTAAGTAAATGCGTTAATAAATAAATTTGTGACATCAATAGTGTTATTTAATTGTGAGTTTAATTTATTTAAATAATTTTACAAATATGACAATTCGTTATTAAATCGGATTTAAAAAAGATTAAACAGAAAATATTTTTATAGTTTTAAGTATTAATTAAAACAAACCCACAAACATTACCACCATTAAAATAAATCCAAAATTAATTGCTAGTAATTGATTACCAGCATTCCTTTTGTTTTTGTCATCTTCATAAGATCCGGTCTTTTTTGACAAAACTATAACTTGTGGAGATCCTGCAGACGGTGGACTAGCCGGGGCAACAGGTAGCACAGGATGCACAACAGCAGGAACTCCGTTACTAGATTGCTCTGGTGTTTGGGGATTAGGCTGCAAAGGAACTAAAGGTGCTGTGTAAACCGTTTCAGGATTTGCTGGTGAGTCTACAGAAGTACCAGGTGTTTGTGGACTAGGATTAACATCTGTTGGATGTACAGGTTGTACAGGTACAGCTGGTACAGAAGGAATGGGATTAATATTTGTTGGTGATGCTGGTTGAACAGGAACTGGTGCTGGGATCATAGGTATAGCAGGTATTGCAGGCTGTTGTACTGGTATAACTGGTATGGGATGAACATATGTAGGAGACACAGGAGCTTGTACATTTTGTGGGCATATCAGTTGTTCTGTTTCTATAAATTTTGAAACATCGTGAACATCTGGTTCTTTAATGGTTTGTTTATAACAACCATTTGGTAAAGTTTCACCCCTTTCTATAATGGTAGAAGGTCTGGGTGGAGGTATAGGTATGGGGACGGGATTTGGAACAGGAGGTGCGGGAGCATTAGGATCAACTATATGATGGTGGTGATGAACTTCTGTAGGAGTATTTGGGCGAGATAAAAAATGACCCATAGCAGCTCCAGCTAAACCACCAGCTAAAATACCGGCACCTAAAATTAAAATTGAAAACGATCACTTTAAATAAATTTTATCTTAGTGGAAATCACAGTATCAAATTTTATAAGAATCGGTCCACAATTAGACATAAGTCTAATGAAATATGATTGTCTTATTTTGGGTAGCATATGGTCTGGCTTAATCGACTATATTTTGAAACAATTTAATAATTATGATTTTAAGATTCGTTAGCATACTATCAAGGAAACCACAATTACATAATTGCCAGTTTGTTCTGATTGAAGCCAAATAAAGCATTTTGACATCGATTTGAAAGTAAATATTTTGCATTTTTCATCCTCAATGGCATATTCTTGCATATAGATAACTTTAGAACATATCTATGGCATATTTTTTTGGGGAATATTTTATTATTTTATAGGTATTATATTTATAGAAAAAAGAAGCAATAAATGGACACATTTATACTTATTTCAATAGATACTGCTAAAGTTTAATAAAAATCTCTTAACAAATGAAATTAAGTTTTTATTAGTTATTCAACTGACCTTAATAAGAGCCATTTTTGAAATGTGATATAGGGTACACAGAGAAAAATATTTCAAATTATTTTCTAATAAAATGATTAACTAATTTTGTATTGGATTTTAATTATATTATTTATTAGTATAATTATGTTTGCAATTTTTAGATTATATCTGTCGTTTTTAATGCATTTTTAGCGAGCACCCAAAAACTTTTTTGTCCTTTGTGAAAAAATAAAAAATATTTTTAATATAAATATCCATCATGATTAAAGTAAATATTAGTTTGGAAAAAAATTCAAATGATTGTTTTTTAATTCATACTTTTGTTTTATTTCAATGATATTATTTCATTTAAAATTTTTTCATCCGATGAAAAAAGTTCAAAGTAATTTTCAACTTTTATAATAAATATCTCAAAAGATGTTTGTTTAGATTTCATCGATACGCAAATGGACAAAATACAACGAATGCTGATGATGTGTGTAGCGGCAACAAAAAAATACGTATTCCATTCCGCTGATGTCTAATTATAGTCCACAAACTCTGCTTTGGTACCGCCAAACAGAGACAACAAGGCAATTTACGATTGCAAATTTGTTTATATTTATATTTTTTTCGATCATGATGAAAAAAAATTAAACTATTGATGGATGGAAATATAAAATTATGATGTATTTTTTTATTTTTTGTTTTATTGTTTTTCGATTTTTTATTATTACCGAACAACAAATGCTTTAAATAATTAAATATATATAACATATATCACCTACCAAATGCTTTCCCCTTTCCTTTCTTAGCTTCCGGTCTGCTTTCGACTATTACAAAATTACCCAAAATTTGTAGAATAACCAAAATTAATAGCAATTTACTTAATTTATTCATGATTATGTTTTTTATATTAAAAAAAATAGTAGTTTTTTTTTTTGTTAACACTCTTTAATACCTTCGTTTCTACGTCTTAAACTTAACTAACTAAACATATCAAATAATTTTTTCGAAAACATTCCATAGAATTGACAAAATTTTTCCCCAAATCATATTTCTATTATATTTTTTTTTTCCTAAAAATTCGTCATTAATTTGTTTCTATTAAAAAAACAATGTATTTGTTTTATTATTTAAACAGCGTTTTTTTATAAAACACTTGTTCTTATTTTTTGTAAATATTCACAACACTAAAATAGTAAATGTCTTAGTGTAAGTTTGGCTTTTAATTATTGACAATTTAAATATTGTATTAACAAGATATCTATCTGTTGATTTCATTGTTAAATATAGAAAGATTATTTTCAAAATGAAAACAAGAGGAAATTCGAATAAATTTATTAGTAATTTATATGAATCATTGACCTTGAAGCTGGAACATATGTGAACTTGTAATTAAAAGAAAAACTCTTGTTTTGTTAAAAACAAATACATATGTATGTATGTCACACGATGTCGAACGAAAAATTCGATCGATAAAATGTATGGGAAATAATAATAACAATTTTAATTTATTTATTGTTTTCCATATAAATTGTCGAAACGAATTTTTTGTTCGATATCGTGAGACATGCCGAATATGTATTATTATTGAAAAATCTTAAGAATTAAAAAAATCAAAATCAAGTTTTGCAATGAAAAAATAAATAAATAAATAAATAAATAAATAAATAAATAAAATAATAATTTAAATGGATGAAATTCATTATTTTTTTCCAAGAATTTATTCATTTAATGTACAAATTCATCTTTCCAATGAAAATAATCAACGGTATTATTACATTGCAATGAAAACAGTCTTCAAATTTATTTCTTAATAAAATAAGTAAATTATTGATTTACAAACACAAAAATATTCACTCAATGTATTTGTACATTGTATAAATGTATTTTTACAATGAACAAAAACATTGAATCAATGAAATATTTCATTATATTATGTTAAATGCTTTTAAAAGAGAAATAAAGTGAAATGAAAACAAAAATAACACATTTTGTTTCTATCAAGTAACAAGAAATGACACATTTTAAACTGAATACAAAGATTTATTGTTTTAAAAACAAATACAATTAAAAAATATAAAAAAGTAAATAACTTATAAAGTTCGAATTTTTAAAATAGGGAAATATAAATTTATTCAAACATGAGAAGTCGAGCAGAATTGAATACGGCAAATTAAATGAATTACACAAAAGCAGAAATTTATATTATATGTAGACTTGCCTACTTAACATGTAAGTATAATAACCAGGACTGATACTTTTATGCAAATACATGTTTTTAGTGAGACACTGAAAATCAATGTTGACCATTTATTTTTCCGAATTAGCTGATTTGTAACAAAATGGCATCGATTTGTTATTGCATATTTTTAAAAAAGTACATAATATTGCATATTTTTATTTAAATGTTTACATATTGCATATTTTATTATTTTTATGTATTTTTAAAATATCATACCCTACACGATCATAGGTGGTTATGCGTTTGTGCTGATGTTTGTAATGCATTAGCAATAATTATCCAACTCACACCTTAAATCCAACACTAAACGATGTCCGTCCGTCTGGCTTGCGTAAACAGTACAGGGCGCAATTTTTAATAAAAATAATAAAAAATACAATTTAGATGGACTTATAGGTCTTAGCCGTTAGAATGAATTAGTGCACTTACATTTGCATTTATTAACACAAACTTTCTTCTATTCCAACACAATTAATCATTTTTTTCTCAAATTTTATACAGATCTGGTCACTCGTTTATTAAAATTCTCAATATATGCATTCAATAAATATAATACACAAGTGTATTTTAAATAAATATGTTCTTAATAAATTAGAATAAACATTTACAGAATATTTTACTTTACTAGACTAATTAAAGTTAGTTATAGTTTAAAATTTGTAAAGAAAATATTGCATTTTAATCCTCCTTATAAATTATCAGCAAAAATGAAAAAAATTGTAACAATAATTATTTCATTATTCATACAAATTGTTGCTCAAATGTTCCAAGTTCAAGCTTTGGGTATTAAACAAAAAGATTTTGAATTATATTTAAATAAATTATTTCCATTTATATTATAATTAGATCACAACAATTATTCGATACCAGTGACTACTATTGAACGTATTGCGTCATATCCAAATGGCTGTTATACTCAACGAATTAGAGAACCTGATCTCTCAAATACCAAAAGATTTTATGAATTTGATCAATTTATATGTCCGCCATCGGTCAATGTTTCAACTATTAACAATTATAATACAAATTTTACTAACGCTTCTGTATTTCAGCCACCATATATGATGCCAAATAATAACACACCTCAAGCTGTACCAGTTCCCACATATAACCATCCTTATGTATATCCTACTTCATCTGTACCCTTTGCCGCAATCCCACCACCAGCTGCACCTTCTGATTCAAGACCCGTTGTTATAACACAAAATCAAATCAATCCATCCCCAGTACAACAGTCATTTAAACCAGTAGGTATTCCTTCGAATGCCACTTCACATGTTGTATTGCTTTCAAATAAAACGGGTTTCTATGACCATGTAAAGAGAAAAAGTTCTGCAAATTCTTTACGTAACTTTAATTGGCTTTTTGTGTTTGTATTTATAACAATATTTTACATTTTCAATTAAACTCTTTTACGTCATTCACTATCGATGTTTGTTAATTGTGGACATTTGTTTGAATGTACGTTTGTGTTATTATATTGTCATGTAAATTTTAGCCGTTTTTGCGACTAAAACATAAAAGTTTAACAAACATATTTACTTACATATATAAAAGAAATTTAATTTGGATAAAATATATACCTAAATACAGATATTGTTCAAATGTTATTTAAGACTTAGTTTTTATTACTTTAACGTTCATTTTATAAAAAAGTAAGAAATTGTGGACTGATAAAATTTGTAAGTATGATTTTAACATTTATAAAACTAACGTATAGTAATTGTAATTGGTCAGTTAAGAACAAACCTTCATGATATTAATTATTTTGATTTATAGTTATATAAAACTTATTGAAATATATTAAATGACTTTCTTTAATTAGCAAAATTGTTCACAAAATTCACAACATCTATTTCTTTCACATAAAAAATGGCAATATGTTAGCATTCGCGTTTTGTTAAGAATAAGGTGCACGAAAAATCTATAATTAATCTTCTTAATCAATTCTATAAATCGAAAAAAAACGATAGTCAAGGAATAAATTGTAAAAAATATGGTTTTAGGGGCAAAAGAAATGAAAAATTCACATTTTCAATATTTTTATCTACAAAAAGATAAATTTTCAAATAAATAATTCCAAACGGTGTATACACGAACACTTTTTAGTAATAAGTATTTTACCAATCAGTACCATTAAATGCGGGTGCAAAGAAAAGTGACCTTATAGTTTTGACGCGCACCACAGTGATTCATTTCATTGGCAAAAATACAACAATAATAATTTTAAGAAATTTAAGATTTTTCTAATAGCAAATAATATAAGCATTTTAAAAAAGTATAATCCAAGTTTTTAGAAGTCATAGTCATGCCACTAGAAGGCTCCAAAGTCAGGAGTTATATAGCAAAAATGTGTGTATTGAGAAAATTAATTTCGATGGCTCTACTTAAATAATTGGTAAAAATATATTTCAATAGTTTTTTCTGTTACTTCTTTTGAAAACATAAGTTTATAACTTCGCCTTAAAATAATATATTTTATCTTCTTGATTGTTTCGTTAATTATTGTGAACATTTTTATTTTATTAAAACTGTTTTTACACGAAAAATTTCAAGGAGAATTATTTCATGGATTTTATTTATTAAAGCTGATACTACTGATACTGACATTTTTAAAACAGTGAACAATGCAACCATCTTTTGCTTATAATTTATATTATAAAGTATTTTGTAGAAGCGAAAAATTAAATTTTTTATTAAATATTTTTGAAATGAAAAAATAAAAATAATTTTTAAATTTCTTTCAGCATTTTTAATGTAGTTAAGGTAAAAATAACACAAAATATAACGTTAGTACTTTATTTCTATTAAAATTTAAATATTTTCATAAATTTTGTTAAAAACATAAAATTGACAAAGTTTGATGGAAGATATTAGGAAGACTTGTGCATGGGTTTTAAATTTATTTTATTTTATATTTCCCCTTTTCTCCTTAATAATAACCAATAAAGAACGGAACCACCATATATCATTTATAACACGTACGCTCTAGTATTATATTTATATTATTAAAAAATGTATATTTCCATAATCTGTATGTTATTTATCCAAATACAAAAAAATTTGGTACGGATAAGAACATTGCCAATTGCAAGTCTATTGAAAAGTTATTTTATAGTATGTGTTATTTTAGCAGTTTTACGAAGCTTTTAGTAAAATCGCACATATAATTATAGCCATAAATTTACTAATTTGAACAATTTTTAGAATTTTGTTTTTAAATTTGTGAAAAAATGAAAATATGATATTTTAAAATATCAGGATGTATGGGGCGTATAAGAGTCCTTGCATCAATTTTTTTAATTCGTAATTTTTTTAATTATTTAAAATTTTATTAATATAGAAAATTTCATAAGTTTAGGATGGGAACGAATCATTACGCACCTTATAATGACAAATTTATAAAAAAATAATAAAAAATGGAGAAGGTTTATACCAAAGAATACTAAGAATAGAAAGCTTGTTAATTTTGTACAACATTTCCCTCTCATCACATACAAGTTCTGTGTCTATTATTCATATACACTTTCAACAAAATCTCAACAATAATTTAAAATCCCTTAAGTTCATTGTGTTTTAAAAGTAATTCAGTTTGATTCATTTCATTTTCAAAATACATACATACATACATACATACATACATACATACATACATACATACATACATANNTNNATGACATNNATAAATGTCTTGTAAAAATTTTTGAAATTAATTTCAAATACATTTATGTATTTCTTTCTTTCCTTTTGTCATTCAGTCGTACATACATATGTATGAGTTTTTAAAAAATCTTTGCTCAAAAATCAAATAAAAGAATACTCATATGCATGTAAATTAATTATGCAGATTAAATTTATTATACATAATTAATTTATATTATTTGATTGAAATGAAAATTGCAGCAGGTTGTCATCATTAAACATATGTCATTTTCACATGTTGTTAACAGGATTATTGCATGTATTTAAATAGAAAATTCTAGGTAATGAAACTACGAATAACATATGAACAAACATATCAAATCACTCAAATATAAAGACATTAACAATATTTGTAAGTGTTTGTGTTGAACATTATAATGTTTGTATGCATGTACATGTGTGTGTGTTTGCAAATTGCAATAGGCATAACATTTATTTACACTTAAAGTATCTTGAAATAATAGAAGAACAATTGAAAAGAACCTTGAAACAGGTGTTGAATGTATATGGATGTAAGTAAAATGCAGCCGAAGGCTCAACAGAACACAACAACAACAGCAAGAATACAACACAGGAATACGATGAAAATAATACAATTTTGAGTAGACACAAATTATTACAAAAAACACATACATATGTAAGTAAATGCAGAAAATATACCCATCTATAAAATAAACTTTTTCAGAAGACAGTAGGTTAGGAATATAAAAAGAGTGATTTTTTTTAATTTAAACAAATTTCTACACTTAAAAAATTCTTGTTTAAATTACATATTTTTCTTTCTTTTTTATGATGTCTATATTAAAGCCCACTGTACCACATATAATATTTTAATGACATTGAAGTATGTAGTTATCACCCAAGTTTTTATAAAACAAATAGTTGCACCATCAACAAGATGTAGTAACTTGAGATGTCATTAGAAAATAAATGAGAATGGTATAGAAAATAACAGATGTTGCAGCCATACTCACAACATCCTTTAGTTTTTAAACAACAACTACAACAACAATGGCAACAGCCAAACTTTTTCCTTTAGAAACAATAGTAAAAGGTTATAGTTGTATGCAACTAATAACAATAGAAATTACACAAGCACTAACACTAGGATAGTTGCAAGAAATATTGTCTAATTTTGTTTCAAATATTTAAATGAAGATCTTGTAATTCAAAAGAAAAATAAATTTAAAATTTTGGACCATGTAACTTATTATGCATGATGTATCCTTAAAATGACTTTAATTATATAAAATGAAACCATCCTAATATATCATATCTCATGAACTTTTTAATAACAAAAGTAAACGAGAAAAAAAGGTGTAGTCGGTCAAACCCGACACCGATACCCTATCCGACACCATTGGCTATGTGTACCGAATTTGGGGAAGAAATAGGGGACCTATACTTGTATTAAGTGAAAAATAAATTAAAAAATACGAATACAGAATATTACACCGATCCTAACATTCACATGTATTTAAGCATTTTTGGGTGATTCATACTTATAAAAATGTTATTTGTGTCGAATATTAAATTGATACAAAAATTTGATGGAATTTATGCACGTGAAAGTGATTTTTGAAATAGGGTTTTATATGGTCAGTTATGGACCGATCTTGCGAAATTTGGTATACGGATTTTTGCTTAGATAAAACTTGTTTGTTTTAAGTTTTATTAAATTATTTCTATTTTTAAGGTAATTTTGTGTGTTAAAACTCAATTCCGGAAGGACATTTGTATGAGGGCTAAGTGAAATAATGTGCCAATCACAACCAATTTCAATATGATTCATGCCAAATTACATCAAGATATCTTCAAAATTGCATTACAAACCTCAGCACAAACGCACAATACCCCAACTAAAATTTTTACAAAAAAATTTAAGGTGAACTAAATTAAAACTAAAATGTTGATGACATCAACACTTATTACAAAAACAATTTCTAAACATACTCCTACTTATAAGTAAGTGTACATACATACATATGTACATTTATACTTATTTGCAGAAAAATCATTATAAATACGTAAAGAACACAGAATGGCAACCATGGAAGACATTTGTAATCTATGACCTAAAGCTTGGGATGAAATAAACATTAGTGTAAAGGAGAAAATTGCTTAGGTATGTTGTATATATGTATGTACATATGTGAATAAATGAGAGACTGTCTATACATACAGGCCTTTTTATGGAAGGCAGCGTTGAAGAAAATTAATATTTTTGTAACGGGATTTGCTATTGCTTAGAGAAAAGTAAATTACACATTCATATACCCCTTCTTAAAGAAGTGAATTGAGAAAGATTATTTTTTGGAGAGAATTTTTGTTGATTATATAAAAAATACAACTTCTTATTACCATTCTACGAGAAGGTAACTTGTAAGGACTATCGAATTTCTTAGAAGGCAATAATGAAGCATTTCTTCAGATCTTTCTATGGGAGGCAGGGTGGAATGAGCAAGTGCATCTTTAAATAGTACTTCTGCAAGGCCTTCTCAGTGAAGTCCTTTCAATTTTTACCGTTGGTTAGTTTAGATATTTGAGTGTATGGAATTAAGATAAGAACAAATTGTTATGCCATTAAAAAAACAACCAAACAAATCAGTGCATTGAAGACATTTTAATATTTTTAAAATAAAAAATATTATTACTGTTTTCATTTTCATTAACTGTAATAATCTTTCATATATTGTATAATTTTTTAACTTCACATCTCCAATAAGAAATTTTTATTTCCCAACATAAGACATAACGACGGCAGAATAACGGTTATAATCTTTTATTTCCAACTTTATGTTATGCGTCGCAGAAAACGTACATGAAAAATGTTTATTTTAATTTGTCTTTTTCTAGCAAAATTATTATTATTTTTCTTTGTTTTTATTTGAAACAAAATTAATTAATTTTCCATTTCAAAAAATTTAAAAATAACAATAAGTTTGCCAGCTAAAGTTAAACATTATTGTTCAGCTTTGTGTATTGATCCACACGTAACATTTTGTAGAGAGATATAGAATTTGACAATTGTGGGCACAAAAATGTTAAAGTATAGATTAAGAGTAATAAGTAAAATAAATGTTTTTACAAAAATCTATAAAATATCGAATATAAAAATTTTTATACAAATTACAAAGAATTACATTTTTTTACATCCTTTTTAAATTTAAATAAAACGCTACAATTATTAGAAAGAACTTTTCAAATTTATTTCCCCTGAAGTCAGTCAAAAGAAAATGTGAAAATATTTTAACAAACTTAATAAATAAATAAGTAAATAAATAAATAAAAAATAATTAATAATTAAATTCTAAAATATTGAAAAAAATGTAAAAATTTCTTGTCTAATAAATTTTCCAAATTATAGCCAAAAATAATTTGCTTCTTTTGAGGAAATATTTATTCTCATTTGAATTTCAAAATAAATATTTTTATTTTTCTCTATCTGTATTTTTTGTTTTCCCTTTTCAATGTTCCATTATTTAACTTTTCAAGACTTTAAAATTACAACTCTCCCTAATAATTCTAGCCTCTTTAGTTCTATAATGGTTTAGTTCTATCAATATAAACAATAATATATTTTGTTTAGGAGATATTCATTCAGTTCGATAGAATATTGTTTTATATTTATTCTCTTTTTTAGTTTTTTTTTTTTAATGTTAGCGGGCTTAATATTATTTAAATAAACATATGAATCCGATAAAAAGGTGACAATATTCACTTATATAATTTGTATGCAAAATATCTGAAATAAACGAAACGGAGTAAATAAAGAATCACAAGTGACCAACAGTTCACCAATAGGTATATTTTGTCTATATGAGCCTATTAACATTAAGAATTATGGCTGCGTTTATTATGATATTTTGTTTTGAAGTTGAAATTTTTATTGTGAATTTTTTTGTTGTACAGATTTTTCCCAGGGAGAATTTCTAGTTAATGAGCTCTATGAGGTGAATAGGGCTTACATACATTTTTGACAAATATATAGAAAATATTTACAATCATTAAATTAATAGTAAATTAAATTATTATATATATATATTTTTTTTTTAATTTTAATAAAATTAAAATTTTTTCTTTAAAACAAATAATTGTTTCAAAATATATTTAACTTTATATAAGTATTGTAAAAAAATTTTCAAGGAAGAAATTTTTCATTTGGATCATCAAAATCCTGAAATTTATTCAGCATTTTTTTAGTTACCGTTTGGCACAAGCTATAAAGGCCCCCATAGACACATACTGTATAGAGATACTGCCGATTTGTATGTGTATGATTGACGAATTTGCTACACATTCGAATAGAAACAAAAAAGTTAAACTTTTTATTTTTTTAACTCAGAAAGTCAAACTGAAATTTTCACAAAAGAAAAGTAAATTTCAAAAACTTCATTGTCGCTAAGGCTCAAACCTCAA
Source organism: Phormia regina (assembly GCA_001735545.1). Classification (NCBI taxonomy): domain Eukaryota; kingdom Metazoa; phylum Arthropoda; class Insecta; order Diptera; family Calliphoridae; genus Phormia; species Phormia regina. The sequence continues at coordinate 13,982 of MINK01187794.1, forward strand.
GTTATGGGAGTAGGGCAACAGACACAACAACCCAACTTAAAAAATTTGGGACTGTCCGGAGTACTCTAAACAGGTATAATCGTCGAGGCAACATATACAACAACCCAACTTTTTTTTTCTCAATTTTGTGTAATTAAAGTGTCAAAAGCTACTGATTAAAATACATTGCAATATATACATATTATTATTTTATTATATTATTTTATTTTGTTTCTTTATGTAAACAATAAAACATAAACAAACTTTGCAGATCTGTGACACCAAGACAAAATCAGCTGGTCCCACGATTATACCTGTTCAGTGTATCCTGGAACTGTCAAAACTAAATGTTGTAGATAAAAGAAAAGCCGATTCCATACGTATACGTGATAAAAACTCGCGAATTATCTTTTAATAATGAATTTAATACCACAAACGCACTAATAATATAAAAAATTAACATCATACTTTTTTTAACAAAATTTTATTTTTTAATTTGTGTATTTTTATACACACACCCTAATGAAAAATTGACTTTTTGAAAAACCTAAACAAAAATCAGCTGGTATAACAACTTCAACTTTTTAATACGCTTTGATTGTCGGCGTTCACATAAGGATTTTTTTTTTGCAGCAATTCTAATTTTGTATGAGAAAGAGCAAGAGGGAATATGATAGGTTACAAACCATAGATTAACAACTAGATATATATGCGAGAGAAAAAAACCTAATTCAATTGTCAAAAACCTAATTCATACAACAACAAAATACATGTAGTCACATATATTTTGTTTTTGTGTTTTCAAAAAAATGAGTAAATTTTTTGAAAATTTATTACAGCGTTGCTTTCACATAAACTTCTAGTTATATTCTATGATACAAACTATAAAAAAAGAGTATCAATAATAATAATAAATTGATGTATGTGAACCGGGGCTAACCAACCCAAAACAATAACATTATTTTAATAAATGATTGTATTTAATGTTAAACCACTTATTTATCCTTAAAATAACGCTTAAAATTAAAAAAAAAAAAAACAACAACAACAACAAAATATAAAAAATCCAAAGTTCATTAATGTTAATTGTGTGGTGTCATTTGAATAACTATAGAAAAAAATAAAATAAAATACGAATAATAAATATTGCAAATTTCCTTAAGGCTGTTTGGGTATTTAACCTTGTAAATAAAATGTTTAAAAAAAAGTAAATTATAAGCTGGAAAAAATAAAATAAAAGCATTTAAAATGAATGTAAATACAGTTGAAACGCGGTGAAATGCAATTTACATGGTTTCATTTTCTGCACTTCTATACAACAACACTTTTTAATAACAGTTGCAGCAACACCTTCAGACATCTACTTGGTGCAGTTGTATGTAGTTGATGTGTTTATTAACATTTGTTTTGTTTTTTTATTATGTTCTATGGAGGTAGGAGGAAAAGTCGTTAGAATGTAATAGAAATATGTACAATAATGCTGGGCGACAAAAAGCCCCTCCCTATAGATGAATAATACTCGGTGAATTTTGATCTTGTATGTGTTTGAGTATTTCAAAATATTATCTTCAGTTATAGAATATTTTTGGAAATAAATATATAATCTTATCACGTGTTATGATTTTAAGTTTTCACACTTATGGAATTTTTGTTAGTTATCCGATTTTAGAGATTTATATTTTATATTAATGATGTTTAATAAATCATTTGCAAGTCATGAACTATTTCTCTTATATATTTTTCGAGATATATTTATTAAAAATTTCAATAATCTCAGATCTTTATCTAGTCTTTTTCAAATACATATGTATATATTCCACCAACATTTTCAATCAATTATATTTTATGCACTAAATATAATATATAATTATAAAATAGTATATAATTTACCAAGTCTACATTCAACAATTTCACTATATAAAAATATTAGTAAATCAGTTTTCCCAATATATTGTTTATATCAGTACCATGTACGTCTATAAATCAAAATACAATATTAGGTCATCGAGCTGTACAAAACCAGTTACATTTTAATACAAAGAATGTAATGAATTTAAGAGTTCCAAAATGTAGACTGGAAAGAACAAAGCAACGTATTGATTACATTGGTAGTATATAATTTAATAGTTTGCCATCTGATATTAAATCTATTAACATAATATCGTTATTTAAAAATTTTTGCAAAGACTACATACACAATAACATTGAAACGCTTCTACAGTAAACATTATCATAATATTTTTAATTTTTATTATCATGTTATTTTTAATATTTCGTTTATGTAATTTTATTTAAATAATTTTTTGTGCATTAATGAAATACTAT
>MINK01187794.1:27588-46965 GCA_001735545.1 Phormia regina
TACAGATTGCTTCAATTATATACAAAATTCCACTGTCGTACGTGATTTTTAAAAGGAGATATCAGCGGAAAAGTGTGAAGTTGAGTTGCGGCAGACATTATATTTGCCCTATATCTTTTTACGCGCCGTACACACACGCTTTTTTCATGTTCGAGCAATGAAAAAAATTTTGTGTGCACATGCATTTGGGATTGTTGGGACCCAACTATTTTTCATATTTTGTTCATGTTCCGCACAAGTGTTCAAAATGCAACCACTTATGATCCTGCCCAAGTTTTTCAAATGTCATTTCTATAATGCGGCAAGAAAGAGGCGCTGCATGTAAAAGACGAAGTGACACTGTCGAGCGAACGAAAAATTTATGATTTGCTCGACAAATGTTCTGCCCACTCAAAACAAATGGAAAAAATTGTGTGTATTTCTCTGCCGACGTTTTGTTCATGTGCGAACAAGAAAAAGGCTAGTATAGACGGCACGTTATGTATGGCCATTTTTAAATTGTTAAAAAACGTTCCATGTAAAACTCTCATCATTCACTTAAAAAAATTATCTGGCATCCTGCTTTGGCCATCTTGACAGTTCGTTAAGTATAGTTTTTTGTTTTCTATTTCTCTAACGATAGTGAAAGTAAACAGCTGCTTAATTCTTTCAATTTTTAGAACATAAATTATGTTTATTTTTAGTCATTATTAATAGATTTAAATTAATAGAAGAAAGAAAAAAACTACAAATAACAAAGTCCACCAGTATGAATGAAACCAATGAAACAATTATGGAAGCGGAATATGTCTTTGACGATGTACCTCAAGTTTCAAAATTGATAACAGTGAGCTGTTGCCTGGCCATGTCCATTCTCTATGTTTCTAGTTTATATATTTGGAATAATAAACACAATCGGGATCATCCTGCCACAGTTAAAAGACGTTTTTTAAGTGTTACCGTGGTAATGTTTATAGCACCAATATTTGTTTATAAGTTTTCCTCCAATGAATTGTTGGAAAAAGTTGCATTTAATGATTTGTTGGGTCTAAGATGGCCGGGATTAATCATGGCCATAGTAGTGCCATATTTATTGACAATGCTATTATTTTTGGGGCCCCTGTGTGTTGAATTACAAAACGACACATTGAAAGTTTTTATGGGTAAGGCACAAACGTGGAAGGTAGATTTTTTAATATTGTTCAAGTTCTCTTGCTAATAGATCCCGACTTTTGGAAAAGTAATTTTAAAAATATCCTTTGGATTCGTAATCACGTCATGGCTCCCTTAAGTGAAGAATTTGTTTTTCGTGCCTGCATGATGCCTTTAATATTACAAAGTTTTACACCATTAACAGCTGTGTTCATAACGCCCTTATTTTTTGGTGTGGCTCATATACACCATATTGTTGAAAGACTGAGCATGGGCATGGAATTTTCTACAGCTTTAATTATATCTTGTAAGAACTTTGATCATATTTTGAAAATTTTAAATGACATTCCTTACATTTCAGTATCACAACTAACATATACAACATTATTTGGTTTTTATTCGGCTTATTTATTTGCTCGTACTGGCCACTTTGTGGCTCCCTTCTTGGTGCATGCGTTTTGTAATCACATGGGACTTCCTGACTTACAGGATTTATGGCAACAGCATTTATGGAAACGTATATTACTCATTATATGCTATTTTGTTGGTTTTATAGCTTGGATTATAGTGTTACCTATGGCCACTGAACCTGATTTGTATAAAAACAATATATTTTGGCCTTGATTATTTACTAAAGACTTACATTAAACTATAATTTAAAAGTCTTCCTATTTTAATTGTAACTTAAGTAGAAGTAAAAAAAAAGAAAACAACAGACCACTGTCACTACAAAAAAAAAAAAAAAAAGAAAACTGATATTTCGTAAACATTTTAGACAAATCGTGATTTTATTAAATAAAGAAAACTAAAAATGTTTACGTATGTATACTCATTTTATAAAAAAATAAAAAAAATACCAAATTGTGTATAAATTGATTCTTTTTATAAAACTTTATTCACCTTTTAAAGTTTGTTCTAACTCATTGTTGGCTTTAAGTTCTTTAATTATATCCAAACCACCAATAAGTTCACCCTTAACATAGACCTGAGGATATGTGGGCCAGTCAGAGAAGGTTTTTAAACCTTGACGTACCTCTTCGTCGGTTAAAATATCGAATGTTTCATAAGGAAGTCTAAATATATTAAAGAAAACATCTTATTATTTTTTTTGTCAATAAAAAATAATTTATAAAAACTAACCCTAATTCATTGACTATGGCTATTAATTGTTTGGAGAAACCACATCGGGGTGCATCGCGATCGCCTTTCATAAATATCATTAAGGGAGCCTTGTTAATGAGAGCTTTTAAACGTTCCTCTAATGGTTGTTCACTTACAGCAGCAGCTCCTAATTTTTTACATTTGGCTGTGAGAGTTGCAATGTCTACTCCATCCACACGGTCGATAGCTGTACCTTTGGAAAATATTATCACTGTGGGAACAGCATCAATCTGGAAATGGAATATTATAAGTTAAATTGTAAGACTATTTATTGTCTTGCCTATAGTTGTATTAGTAGTATTTAAGGTATAGGTGTAGACCCCTAAACTATTTGCATTATTTTATATCAACATTGTCCGTTGTTTAAAAACCAGAAGTTCCAATAAATAAAGTGTACTTATAGTCTATTTCCGAAATACCTTCTTATGGAATTATGTTCGTGTACTAAACTATGTTTTTGTTGCAAATAAAAATTTTAATCATTGGTAATTTAATAGACGGCGCTAACTGTTACTTAATAATTTTACATGCTGGTTATACGAACCTGGTGTTTCATAGCTATCTCTGGAAAATCTTCAGCAGTTATCTTAACGAATGCTAATTTATCAGCTAATAATTTTGTTAAATCCTCCAAAACATCTTGCACTTGTTTGCATTGTTCAGCCCAATCGGCAGAAAATAAGACAACAGAGGTTTTATCGGCACTAGATAAAAACAAAGTAAAAATATAATTAATTATACTCTGTTAAAGGAAAACATATATATAACCGTACTTGATAATTTGTTTGTATTCCTCTTCACTTTTAATAGCAACTACAGGCATTTTGTAACTTTTTTTTTAGAAAAATAAGCCAATTTATTGTAAAAAGTTAAAATCTGTCTACTTTCAGCCAGATGTCAAATTAATTTAGAGGTTATACTTGATAGAGTTGCCAGATGTAAAATTTCACTTTGTCTTCAATTTAATTGAAAAGCGCTTTTGTCTAATAAGAAAAATTCTTTGAGAGACCTGCTTAAAGCCGGCGCCGTTAAAAATTGTCAGCGCAGGTCTCTGTTTCCACATGAAATTTTTCCTCAAGATGAAGAACAAGGTGTCTTATTAAAGAAATATGAAGTTTTATTAAGAAATTAGTGTTAATTTAAAAAAAATTTATGAATTGTCTAATAGCCATGTCTAAGCCTTCTATTTTAATAATAGAACCCTTCTATGGTGGCAGCCATAAACAATTAATAGATACTTTAATAGAATGTAAGTAGCACTTAAAATATCAAAACATATTGCTCGACCTAAAACAAAAGAAACTCCTTTTTATTTCTCTATTGTCATAGGTTTAAATGTGTGTGACTATGAAATCTTTAGTTTGCCTGCTAAAAAATGGCACTGGAGAGCTCGTACAGGAGCTTTGTACTTTTCCCAAATGATACCACAAAATCACGAGTACAAAGTTTTGTTTACCAGTTCGGTATTAAATTTGGCCGAACTTTTAGGTTGTCGTCCGGATTTGAATGTGTGTAAGAAAATTGTATACTTTCATGAAAATCAATTGGTCTATCCGGTCAGAGAGGTTAAAGAAAGAGACTGTCAATATGGTCTAAATCAAATACTCACATGGTAAGATTTTATTTAAAATCTAAATTCACAATAAATTTTTTATTTATAAACAATTTTCCAGCCTGGCTGCTGACCATGTCATCTTCAACTCTAATTTTAATCGTACTTCCTTTTTGGACAACATTACACCTTTTCTAAATATACAACCCGACCTTAAGCTAAAGCATTTACGTGAGAAACTCGAAACTAAATGTGAAGTTTTATATTTTCCCATTAAATTTCATGCCTTTCCCAATAAGCGCCTTATTGTGGGTGGCGATGTACACATGACATCATTGGCCACTGGCAATGACAACGATTGTTTACATTTAATTTGGCCTCATCGTTGGGAGCACGATAAAAATCCCAAATTGTTGGTGGAAGTTTTATTGGAGTTAAATAAACGTCAGGTGGATTTTAAAGTGACCATATGTGGTGAAACATATCAGACTTCACCGGAGGCATTTGAAGGTTTGCAGGATAAGTTAGGTTCAAAGTTGGTGAATTTTGGTTTTTTGTCACGTGAAAAGTACGTCAAAGCACTGCTGGACGGTGATGTAGTTATATCGACAGCTGGACATGAATTCTATGGTGTAGCCATGTAAGTTGGATAGTTGCTAAGATTTGTCTATAACGAAGTCTATAGAATAGTCCATAGAGTATTATAAAGGAAAATTAATTGTGTATTCTTAAGAATAGTAACTTAGAATTGTATAGTTCATAACGTGGCCTGTGGACTTTCCTATAGCATATTCTACAGCGTACTTAATAGTTTATAGACTAAAGGTCTGTAGTCAACGCTAAAGCATAATCAGTAACACTGTCTGTAATTTATCTCTAATAGCCATCTGAAATAAATCTTTTTTTTATTTTTTTTCAAAAACTCATTCTAATATAAATTTTTCTACTCACACAGGTTAGAAGCAACATATTGTGGTTGTATGCCTATTGCACCCAATAAACTTGTCTATCCCGAATTGTATCCCAAAGAAAACCTCTACAATACTTCCAATCAATTGATTAAAATGTTATACAATTGGTGTCGTAATCCATCGCTATTTCGTAAACAACGTGAGAAATTTTTTGAATATTTTACTTTCGATCGTTATTCAGCACAGCATTTAGTACCAAAATATTTGGAAAAATTAAGAATTTAAAGAAAAGCGCATATATGTACATACGTATATGTAACTAAAAAAGCCACAACAAGCGAATATGCAAACCAGCCCAAATTTATCACGAATGCCAGAGTGCAATAATTCGAATTTAGAATGTAAGTCTGAAGTTTAATTACTTTAAATAAAAGTAGGCAAATTTCTTAAGTGAAAAAATATATATTTTGGTATATGGATTAGTTAAATTTAATAAGAATTTAACACCAAAAAGAAGAAAAAACTTGACCAATTTTAAATGTTTGACTTCCTAATAAAAAGAAATACAAAAGATAGAATTCTAAGTTTTACTTTTAAGTTCCCTTTTAAGATCAAAAATATTTATAAATTTGCATAGTAGTTGTAATATTTTTGTTTTACTAGAATTTCTAATTGGTTGAGTTTGTTCATTTTTACAAAATACGTATTTTATACTGATAATTTTTTAATAGTAGTATTTTAAAAACGTACGTTTTTTTGATTTCACTAAATAAGTTTTCCACACTCTTTTTTAATTTTTATTATTTAGCTGATAATATTAAATAACTGTTAAGCTTATAAAATACTTGATAAAAAAACATTACAAAAATCAAACAATTTGGATGTTTTAAAAATGATCCTCTTTAAATTTGGGTGGTGCACTGTAGGGCTCTTTAATATGAGCTCGATATTCTTCATCATCATCATGACATTCACGATAACATTGTGAACAAAATAATTCACCATCACATCCTTTACAACGAAAAACTGCATCTTCATTACAAATATTACACCAAGGTAACTCTTCGGTCTCCACACCCGTTGGTGGTGGAGGTACACTTGCAGCTAACTCGGTTTCCAGATTGGAGGGAGCTTCAGGTAAGCGAGCTTCTGCCAAGTACTGTAATTAATTTTTGTTATCAATAAATATTGGACAAATATTTTTGTTTATATTTATGGTAATAATGATAATTTTATTGTGAAAATAAAGAGAACTGTTTAGATCTAAAGAACATTTCTTCGAGTAAAACAATTGCATATTCAAAAGAAAGTGTCTTAAAATTTTAGTGATACTTTATTATATGGAACGGTAGTCTTAAGTGATTACAACATATTTAAGTCGGTTTTTATTTAATTGAAGCATTAACTAACAAAATAAAAGTACGAATGGCACGCAGGGCATTTTTAGGAGTAAATAAAAAAAAAGTTCACAGAACAACGTTAGATAGGTATACCGTTCCAAAGAAAAGTGTCTGCATAACATAAGCTGTAAGCTAAAAAATGAAGTATAATTTTATTTTTGACTTTTAATTTAATTACGTGCAAATTTTTTAAGTTCTCGAGAGCCACAGTATATTAAATCAGTTTTCTTAGTATCTTTTGAACTTACGTCGCTTTCAAATCTAAATATGAATTTAAATTTGTCGATTTCTGTTCTATTTAGTTCCTATTTTATAAGATAATCATGTGTGCTATGAATTTTACCTTTTCCATAATTCCCTTAAGTATAGTTTCATCATCTAATTCGTTGTCACTAGGAGTATTTGTATCTGGCGAAGTGGCTGTCATAGCAGAAGTTACATCTGTAGTTGTTGTCGTTACAGGATCATCTCTTAAAGCCTTCAACCTTCTTTCTATGTCCGACAAAGTATCATTCCTTTCCGTCTCTAAACGTTTATCCAATTGAGCCTCACCCATAAACTGAGCCAACAAATCATTCATTTTCTCTTGATCACTACGTTGATCCGTATTCAAGAGTAAATCTTTTTTGGAATAATCTTTTTGCGGCATTCCGTTTAGTTTCGATAAACGAGCACGTATCTCATCATCACTAGGAAATGAAGAAGGATCGCTGGCTTTTAAATTCTTCAATCTTTGTAATATCGCTCCGTCAAGATTTGCAGTTATATCGGAATTTTCACCGCTGGAATGTGCTGAAGCTGTCATTTTAGCAGGTGATATTGGTTCTAATACCTCACCTACTAAAGCTGCTGAAGGTTCTACCTCCAGTAAAGCATTTATATCTTTTTGCAAAATTTGTTCATTGACGATGCCCTTATTAGCTTTTGTTACTATTGTTCCCGGCAACGTTTCGACGTCGATGACCTTTTCGGCTTCTTGTAATTTGGATAATTTATCGTAGCATATCAGGCAAACATTCATTACTTTATTATTATGTCTGGGCACCGCCACGGGACGTTTAAGGCACTTGGCGCAATAGGAATAGCCACAATTGGGACAGCCATACTAGAATTTTCATCACAAACGATAACAGTTAATTAAATAGTTGCCTACTTTGTGGAAATGACTCATTTTATATGTCAATACTTGCCTCTTTACAAAATAAACCATATTTTCTACTGCAACCGAAGCAGGACATTTTTAATATCAAACAATTATTTACTCATCTGATTTTTTCTTTATTCGTTTATTACTTTATTAATGTTTATGTTGAGACAAATTTTCACTAGATATTGAGTTTTCTTCAGGCGACAAAAGTCTTTTGTTTGAGTCAGCTGATTGAACAGCTGGTGGTAGTTTAGTCATCGCAATATTGCATTTAGTAGAGTTTCTGAGTGAAATTTATATAAGTGTAACCGTTATTTTTAATTTATTGTCTACATTTTTTTAATAGATCCTTTTTTATTTTGTTCAAGAGGATTTTTTCTTTTAATTTTGTGATATTTAAAATATACACTAGAAAGAATAAATCTGGGTATTTTTTTTTAGTAAAAGGTTATCTTAAGAAATATGGACAAGAATATTTAAAATGTGTTAAATAAGTATACAGAAAAAGTCTACGTACACCATTAAAAAACTTATTTTTTTTCGAGGATTTTTTTTTTAATTTTACATGATTCCGGTGTTGCATTTTAGATTGCTATTGATTACTTAATTATTATTACAAAATTTGATATATAATTTATGTTTTTCGTAATAGATCAAAGAAGAAATTAATTTAACCTTCGATAATTTTTGTAAGGATGCAAAATGAAACTTCCGGAAATATTAATATAAAAATATTCATCTGTTTAAAGTGATACGAATACTTACTAAAATACTTCGAACTTAGTTGAGCATATTTTATTGTTTTTATTTAAATAGATAAGTAAAATTTTTATATATTTTTTTTGTCTTTCTTTTAAGTATTATGTTAAATTTTAATTACCATTTGCATTATGACAGATCATTAGATCTAAAAAATTGTGTGACTGTGTACATTTATTGTGGACATACGCATGTGCGTTGGATATTCTCGCATGTATACAACAACCCATATCTTTCACAATAATAATATTTTAAACTTATTTGGAAAACATAATAACATAGATTTCTTGATATATAATATATTTGTATATTCATTCAAATTACCATTTATTCACCATTTCTTAATTTATTTTCGAATTCGAAAAGTCAAAAAGTTATAAATCATTTTATATATTTAAGGTAGCAATATGCCAAAATCTACTAAATGATGTTTTGCAACTTTGTACAAAATCCTAATATTTGCTAATAGAGCGTGTTTGGATGAATATTTAATAAAAAATGAGTTTTGCGATACTTAGCGGCAATAATACGTATTAACTATTTTTTGTCAATTATAAAGATAATTTGAATACCTTTCCAAAACCAATTTTTTTGAAAATCGGTTCAAAAACATTGATAAAAAATAAAATAATTTCAGAATGAAAAATTGCTGTTTACACTCAGCAATTTTAGACATTTATAAATCTAAATTATTTCCAAATTGAAAATATTTTGATACGAAAAAAAAGTTAATAATAAAAATAACATTTCAGGTGTAAATGGTCATTCCGTTTGTAATTTCTACAATGTTTATCTAAGAACCCAAATAGTATATATTCTGGATCCTCATTGATAGTTGAGTCGATATAACGATATCTACCTGTCCGTTTGTCTGTTGAAATCGGTTTTTAGAAGTCCCCATTTATCGGATATATGTTTTATATATAAAAATAAGCAAAAGCAGTTGTTAAATAACGAAGATACATAGAAAAAAAATAATAATTGGGTGTAGAACTATTACAGGTGTTTTTAGAGATAAAACAAATTTCATTCAATAATTATTATTAATTTATTTGTTTAATCTTACTAAATTAATTACAATTTTAACTTAAACTATACTTTTGAAACATTAGAGATCAGTATATAAAAATATTTAAAAAGTTATTCCTAAATTTCGCTTCAAATATCAGTTTTTAGAACATGCTTTCTAAAATAAAATGCTATTTTTAAAAATGTTTTTTTTTGTTTAAATAATGTCTATTTAACATTTGAAAAATTAACATTTGAAAAAAAAAAAAAAAAACGACAGCACATTGACTGTAAAAACCAGTTCGAAAACGGAGTCGATTAACGTAGTAAACAATCACAAATTAAAAAAACCGGTTAGAAACCCGAATCGATCATCGCAATAAACAATTGCCATTTGAACATTTTCGCTGTTAGAGCTTTCGCTAAAAAAATATTATTTCCACTTCAATCATAATCAAATTTGGAAAACATTTTATAACGTCAAAATATGTTCCAAAATGGATAAATGTGCTCTAACATAATAAAATATGCTACTGAAAAAAGTCCTACTAATTATATAAGAAATTATGAAGGTAGTGTACGTCTATTAAATTCTTACAAGGATCCCGAAAATATCAATTTTTTTCTTTACGATGAAAAAGCCTTTACCTATGGTAAAAGGTTTAAAAATCTTGAAAAGTTGCATAAGCTTTTATCGTTTTTATTTTATTAAATACATTTTTCTAATTGTTATCTAAAAATTTGCTATTTTTATTTTATAAAGACAACGAATTTGTACGGTTAATCTACTTAAAGCATTGTTTATTATATTATAGATTTCTTTAGCAGTAATATAATTATTACATCTTCATGAAGATTATCTGGTATTATCATCCCTTTTTAAAAATATAGATGCTTATCTAGAAATATTCTCCAATTTCCTTCCGAGCGTATTGATTTCTTAAAGCTTAGATGTATCGCCGGTGACGCACGTTCTTTCACGATGGAAAAAAACTACGATTATGAACATTAAATAAATTGTTTCTTCTAAGCAAAACGAATTGGAATCATTTTCGTATTATTTTGTTTGGGCTAAGGTATTAAAAAAAGCAACGCTAAGCTATATGATTTTTGATGATATTGATTAGGGCTAGAACGTCATTAAATTAGCCAATTCTATTGTGATTTTATTCTTTGCGGCTTTAGACAACTATTGTATTTCATTTTGTTCCAAATTGTTACGCATACGAACAGTTAATACATTTTTTTCATTTTTGTAAATTTAAGGGAGCAAAAAAAAAAAAACGGATTTTTTTAATTTTAATAAAAATAATTATTGAAAAATGCTACTATAATTTGGTAGTATTACCACTAATTACTACCAATAAATATATATTTAAGGTAATTTTAACTACAAAGAATATTAGTAAAAAAAAAACAATATTTTCTTCATACTTTTTAAGAATTTTAGAATCTTTTTGAATAACATTCTAATAATAGCATTGAAATATTATTAATATGTAGTTCTAATATGGAGATTTTTAAAAATTATCTTAAAGAAACAATATTCAATCATTTAATAGAATATATTTTGATATTATATATAAATGACCACATTTGGCCATTCATAGCTACTATTGCCAGCAATTTAATTGATTTAATGATGTAAACTTGATACCCTTTCAACATAATACATATTTTTTAAAGTAAAACTCCCACCTTTACTTTTAGAGGCAGATCCTTTATTATTTTTACGAGCACTGTATGCAGTCTAGGTAGACATACTTAAATATTAACTTCCAATAGTAAACAAGTCTAATAGGATGTACTTTTATTTTTTTTCCAACATATAAAAAGTTCAAAATAGGTATATTTTTTAACTGTTTTCCTTGTGTTAGAATTTGTTCTAGGATCAAAATCAAGAGATATTTGAACATTATATCGAACCGGGCATCTGATTGTATTATATTATTGCTAAAAAATATTTTTAGCTGTTGATTTCATCTCAATAACGATCGAGAGTGGTTACGTTATTTCGGCCGAACGATCGAAAGTGGTTACGTTATAAATTATGAAGTTAGGCTAAACTATCATAATTATTTGATCGCTCATTAATAGAAAATTTTTGTTGCATTTAAAACAACGAACGAAATAAATAATTTCAAAAATGTCGATCTCTATTGAAAAATATCCAAAATAGTTCAGAGAAATATCAAAATTTTATCAAATTGGAATTTATTGCTAATATTTATATTATATCATTGTTATTTGTTAAGAGTTGCATTTTTTTTTTGCTCGCTTACACTTTCAACTGCTTTAACTATTCGTTCAATAATTTTTCTTAAGCACAAAAATATTCAATAAAATTATATGCAACAGGTATCTATAACACAAATAATAAAATCACAATATTACTGTTACATTAGGACTTGCTATAAGCAAAATATATACGAATAAAAATCATATCACATCGCTACAGTACAATTTTATATGAAAATCTTAACCATAACAATAAATATTTATTTATTCATATGATGGTGACGGAAAAATATAATCTAAGTGAGCCAGGGCGTAACAAATAAAACGTCGTTGAACCTTCTCAATACGAGCAATGTGAACATTGCAGTGTGGACACTAAATAATAGCATCATACTCTAATTTAGACCTAAATAAGGATGAAAACAAAAACTTCCGAGAAATCGGAAGAATTTCTCTTTATAAATGCTAAAAATTAGTAAACTTTAGGCAATAAATATCTAAATGTGATTTAAAATTTAATTTGTAATCAAATAAGATATATAAATCCTTAATTTCATGTACTTTACTAATACTTTCAGTGCCAAGATTGAATATAAAATTTAATGGTTTATTAGAACGTGAATATGTAATATGAAAGCATTTATTAAAATTAAATTTTAAATGATTATTAACACACCAAATGTTTAAGTTTTCAAGATCACTTTGCAAATATTTAGCATCATTTAAGTATTTAATATTCGAAAAAAATTTCAAGTCATCAGCGTAGAGCAAAAAATTCGAGTATTTAAAACATAAAAATCATATCATTGATTAAAATGTTAAAAAAGTAACTGCTCCAATACACTACCCTGTGGAACTCCTTCAAAAATATGGAACAGATTCAAAAATATCAATTTGAAGAACGCAAATTCTATTTGTCAAATAAGACGACAACCATGCTTGAAAAGAGGAATGAATACCTAAAAAGAGTAATTTTTTTAAGAGAATAAAATGTGAAATTTTATCAAATGCCATCGAAAAATCAGTATAAATAACATCAACTTGAAAACCATTTTCAAATTGTAAAAAACAGAAATCAGATTCATATTTCGTATTAAAATATAAAATTTTATATATCGCATATTCAAACATTTTTGAAATTAAAGTTTATTGATTAAATCTTCTAGCTACAATAATTTATATTGACATTGAAAACATTTCAATTATCAAAACTTAAATTTGTTTTCTTTATTTCCTTGATCAAAATGTGTACCTGTTTCCATATTTTAGCTTTACACTACAATCTGTTTTTATTATGACTACACATCGGTAATGTTTGTTCTACTTGTACATATAAAATTGGCTAAAAATATAATTTTATACACGTACATTTATTCGTTTCAGGTCAGGTATAAATGTTTTTTTTGTTTTGCATGGTTATTTTCAATTTAAAATGGAAAACTTTTATTGTATTTCATTTTTTGTTTTGTGCAATAATCAAATGTTTAAAATGCAAAAAGTGTAAAAAAACGTTTAAATTTAGTTTCGCACCTTGAAAATGAATAGAAAATTATTATGGATCAAATTAAAATTTTAATGTTCTTTATTATTTTCACGGTACCGTCCGATGTTCTTTAAAAACATAATTAAATTATTTTTTTGTTAAAAAACATTAAATATATAAATTTTTAAAATATTTACACATTTCTAATTATATATAATGTTAAGATATAAAAATACAATAAAAATGTCTTTTATTTCAGATTTTGGATTTTTCCTCTTATTGTCTAATCATGTAAGTCCAATTATTTTACTTATATATTTTAATTTTTATACTCACCATATAACAAGGATCCGTTTCTTACATTTCCAAATAATCCCCAATGAAATATATGGGCCGTTATTAGAAATTTTTGATTTTAGCTCTTCAAAAAATAAATATTTTTTGGTGGCACATTAAAATCCCTTTGTATACAAATAAAGTATCTCGAATGCAATTAGAACCAGTTCGCGTTAATCATATATAAATATATGATATTTTTAAAATTAAAAAAAAATGTGACAAAAATCGCGTTTTTTTTAATTTTGCAAAAAATACAAGTTATTATACCTGATTAATAAATGCATGCGTGAAAAAGAAATAATGTACAAATAATTAAGGAAAAACGAGAGTGATCGGCACACTTTATCGTCCATTTCCCATATTTGGTGAAATTTTGTACATCTATTTTCATTTATCTATGTGCTTTGTGTTCACAAAACATTTGTAACTATAGCCTTTTTATTTTTAATGTAAAAGGGACATGCATTTGTATTTTTAAAATGACATTCTTTTTATAAAACATACTACTGCGTATACCCTTACACTACTTACATTCAATAGCACTTCTAATACCTTAACAACTAATAAGTACTTTATTCATCACCCAACAAACATTTTAAAATATATTTTTAAATATATGAACCAAAGATTAATAAGATTGGAAAGAACTGGTTCCCAATTGACGCCTATATCATTACCTAAGTTCCTTTTGAGATGAGATGACATTACTACACTCACTATATATATAAATATTTTAAAGTAAACATGTATTCTTGGATCAGTTCTTGGTGTTAAATGGGAACCTCCAATAGCCACCTAATTGTAAAAGTAACATGTTCATATTATATTAGATTCTGGCACCGAATAATTCTATAATCTGGATCTGTTAGGGTTTTTAGGATGAAAGGCTTTATAAGTAATTATTTTTCTACCTCATCTGGAAGCTCCAAAAAGGTCTGGAAAGTAAAAAATGCTTAGCAAATTATATATTAATCAGTTTATTTGACAAATTTAATTTTCGATATTATAAGTTGATCGGTTAATAACCAAATAATGGAAAATTATTCGATTAACCGAATTGTTTTAGTAATACACATTAGACATTTAATAACACTAATTATAAAATTTAATTAATTAATATAGTTATTTAGAAACTCAGAGCCCATTTACATTGGAGATTTCCCTTGGAAGAAATCGCTGCAACTTTTATGTTTGTAGACAAAAGGTGTAGAAAGGCAAGCAGGGTAACAAAAGTTGCACGATGTCGTAAAGCTAAAAATTTTAGGAAATTTTTTCAAATTTATTTAAAATTTTTCAAATTCTTTGTTCTTTGTCAAACATTTTTTAAATAATTTCACAATACAAATTTATGTGTGTAAAATTGGAAGGGATTTCGAAGCAACTTGAAAAATCCCCTGCGATAATACATAATGTAAATACGCTCTTAGTGTAGATAACATAGGGTTTATTTTAATAGTTCTATCACCTATTTGTTTCAAAAAAATAGGGCTTTCGACCTAATATTATAAAGAATTCTTCAAATTCAATAATTTCTTGTTATAAATAAATTATCATATTCATAGCTTTAAGACCGTTGCAGGACACAAAAGAAATAATATTGTCAAAAGTTCAAGTAAGTTTATTTACATTAAAATTACATAAAAAAAATAATATTCAAAGAAGTAGATAAGAACTAAAACTCGGTATCCAGAAATATTGCAAAGTTGGATTATCTCAAATGAATTTAACATACGATTGTTGTTGGAAGATATTCAGATGTTGGTTCTTTTACATTTTTACTTGAGCACAAAACATGAAGTGTATAATGATAACTTGGAAGTAAAATTTTGATTTATTTATTTTTGCTGGAATATAAAAGACATTTTAGAAATCATGTTGACATTTGAATTTAGAATAAAAATGTTATTTATTTATAAAATCAAAAAATTAGATTTTGGTTAATCGGTTTTTCTACAAAAAATTAATCGGATAAACGAATGGCGGTTAAACGATTTGATACCTTAATATAGACAATAAAATTTAGAAGCATTAGATTTAATGTTTGTTGGAGTATTTCCAGTGAATGTTCAAGAGTGTCAAAGTGAAATACTAATACAAATATAAAAATATCAGACTGTTAGTGTTTCCTTTTGAGTGTTATTTTGCAAAGAGTATAATGATGGTGCAGACTATAAAAACATTATCGTCATTGGCATTGTCTAACTATTAAAGTGTCTTAACATACAACAACTTGTATTTATTGTATTTACTTAAGTATGAATGTTACCGAATGTGTATGTACATATGTATATTTGTCATTTACCACAAATTATTAGCACATGATTTTCAGGGTCAATATACGAAAACAAAACAAAAAAATCCTTACCCTACGACAACACTTATTTGATTTTTTTTGTTTTTCTTTTTTAAATAAAATATTTTTTTATCGTTTATAGTAAGGGGGAAGAAAGGTTTGAGTGCTTTCAGTATTATTAAATTTTCTTGTTTTATTAGAAGATTTTTATTGAATTTATTTCGTTAAGTTGAGATAATTGATTCTATTAAAGTATTATTGGTTTGTATAGTATAGTTTTTTTACTTTAATTTGATAAATACATATTTTGGTTGTAAATGTGTTTTTGTTCAATTGGAATAAAAAATATGTTGCAAAAAATAAATTGTTAATGTACAGCAAAAGCTCTCTTAACGGACAGCTCCCATATTACGACCTTTTGCATTTTAGTTGACGATATATATGTCTAAATAAGGATATGTATATCTTTAAGTAAATTCATTGCAATCATTCTTAAATGTTGAAATAAGATATAGTACCGAATTAGCCGTTGTAAAAAAATTAAAAACAAATAGCGGAGAAAATCAGCGCGACGATCGCTGTCCGTCTATGGGAGCTTTTACTATGTATTCATGGCGAAATGAGATCTGGTGGCAGTCATTCTAAAAAAAAGATAGTGCTGTGAATTTATATTTTTATATTTTATAGAAGATGTAGTTTAACATTTCAGCGAGTAAGCAGAAATTCAATAGGTATAATTGGAAATAACTGCTCATTATTTTTGAATAACTAGTTGAACTTGAACTTGTGACCACATTAACTACCCGTTTCTAATGATTAAAGCCTCATATTAGAGTTACAAAAAGAGTACATTCGGATAAAAAAAGTACAAGGAGTACATATTTTCAAACAAAACCAATTTGTTCTATTATATTTTTATTATAATTCAATTTAACATAAAAGTATACAAATACGATACAACGAATAGCAAAATTATTGAACTGGATTTTTCAAATAACATTCAATGTAATCTTTAGCCGCTTTCCAATATTTTTCATTTGTTGTGCATGTCTGATAAATTCATGATATCTCTCTAAAGAAATAATTTAATTAATTACCAATAGTCCGTTAAAATCGTGAAAGAAAATTTATTTTTAAAATATTAAAGAAAACTATTTTCTCTTGTACAAAAATTCCTTAGGTCACAAAGTAATAAGAAAAAATAAATAAATAAATAAATAATTTTTCAAAATGGCGCTAAAAAAACTCAAGTGTTTATTTGGTTGTATAACCTACTTAGATATTTGTTAAAAAAAAGTAATGCATTTATACAATTGGCAACACATTTCTACAATTGAGACGGACACTCTATAAACAACAAAACAAAAACTGTTATTTGTCATCAACCATTAAACAGCACACACGCTGACAGGATGCAGCATTTTCATTTATTCTCTCACATTTTTGTTTATTTCAAATCTATCTCTCTTGTACATGATTATTCTAGTTATTTTCTTTCTATTTTGCTATTTTCAATTGTATTGTATTCTTTCACTTACATGTTGAATTGCTAAATTAAAATCTTAATCCGTGCCATTTGCTCGACTACGTGAGACACATGCAAAAAATCAGTTGTTATCCTTTTTATATATACACCATCCATTACATTACGTATTTTTATTGCATACTTTTTAGGTTTTGCTTTTTGACATTAAAAGTATAAATTCGATTTTAAAATTGGATTCTTAAATAAACTTTAAAATTTTAAAAAATAAATGAATTTTTAATGCAATTAGCTTTTATAGAATGAGAAAATAGAAAGTATCTTTAACAGTAATTAAAACTGAAACTACTAGTCTGTTATTAAATTATTAACTTTAAAAAAAGCCCATTGAATACTGTATTATAAATATCAAGTGTTAAACATATTGTATTTTTTCCTTCCAATACCAATAACACAACACCAGGATACACCAGTTTAAAAAACATAATAAATTTTCCTTATATCAAAGCACGATTTTGTATAACTAAGGTGCGGTGCTATGGTTGGTGTCAATGTACATTTTTAAAATTCTTCAGGTAATTTCCTTGAACTATGAACTTAAATATTATGTTTCATTTATTTATTGTTACAAAATTTTACGATGCTTTTCTTTTCTTTCTGTGTCTACGAAATTTATTAAAAAAAAATAAAGGTCCTTTTGCAGTGTCTGTGTAGGTTTATATCCCTGGCTTTTATGTTTCAGAGACATAATTTATACTCCAAATAATAGAAGTTATTAAAGTGTTATTTTATTTGGGATACTTTTCGTGCTTCAAGTTTTTTCTTCTTAAAACACGTATCTTGTTAGAGGCTAAAGGATGAGAAAGTAAATAAATCCGGTGCAAATGTTATTATTAATCTAATTTAATATAAACGTACATTTAGTATGTCTTTTTACTTTCTCTTGTCTAGTGACAAAAATAAATGGCTAATTTTAATCAAAAGAATGATAATTTTAATTTAACATGTTTTCTACACATTTTGAGTTTATAATTTACGCTTTCTTTAGCTATATGATTCAATTTTTTTCATACCGGAAGTGAATTAGTTACTTTGTTAGATATGCCATTAAATACAAAATTGCAAAAGTATAAACATTAACACTGAACAACACAAATTCTACTTTTTTCAAACTGCCGAAATGCAATAAAACCAGTAACTGCTTGTTGAAGTCGATTTTTGGAGACATTAAATTGAAATTTCATGTTGAAATTGGATATTGACAGCGTCTAAACCATAAACAACATAAAAGCAGTAACTGTCTTTGAAGTACATCCTTTCGCTATCGCAACACATTTCATCAACATTTTGGTGTCTTTTCTGTTCGATTTTATTTTTTTGACTGGAATGTAAGGACTTGTTTGAAAACTAGTTATATATTTCAATACAGATCTTGAAAATATATTTTTCCTCCACCTATAAATATATTTAATAAGTAATAATGAAATACCATTTAAATTTGTTTGAAAACTCAATACTATAAAAAACGAAAACTATAGCTTTTTACGGAAAACAAAAAGAATAAGTTTTACGATATGTTCAATAAATTTGTAGCAATTACCACCTGTATATAGTTTTCCCATATCTTATTTATGGTCAATTTCAAAAAATACAATGAAACAATTTATTCGATCAAATATATTTTCATATGATACTCATCTTATTAACTTTCATTCATTTCAAAAAAATGCTTGCCATTTTAATCTACTAAATTATATTTATAAAAATATATTGTGCGCAAAAACAAAAAAAAAAATACATACATACATAGGTGGCATCTAATACAACTTATTTTCTAATATTAGCTCTCAATACATCTTTATGAAACACAAATAAAATCTTTAAATTCTTTATTCTGTTTTCTACGTAAGGAATAAAAAAATAACAAAAAATTTAAACAATCAGTTGGTAAAAAAAAAGAAATAAAATTATAAGTATTTCTTAGGTCAGGCTGTTACTTAAAAAATAATAAAACTACAAAAACAGTTTGGAAATTTTTTTCCATACAATTTACATTATCGCGTAAAAAATTAAATTCGTTTTCGTTTTCTTTTTAATGCCACTCAACTTTAATGTTTTAAACATTTTGATGTCTTTAGTCTATAATTTTTATTTACTTTTGAGGGGATAATTTTACTTTATTATTACTTTTTCACCAAACGAGGCGACGAATTATACAAATATTTTTTAAAGTAAAATATGAAGTTAGGTAGAAAGAAAGAAACTACTACTGATTCCTATAAAGTGATGAAAATAAGTTTATTATCTCGAAAAACGCAATACAATACGATTTTTTCTAAGACCGATTTTTGGTATAGATTTTAATTTTGATCGAAATTTTCTTTTAAAGAAAAAAACTTATTTTATCGACAAACGCAGTAATTAACGAGTTATAAAGGATTTTAGTTTTCACTGAAATTTTCTCATATAAAT
>MINK01187795.1:0-32036 GCA_001735545.1 Phormia regina
TGACAAATAAAACATAAATAAATTGAAACATACGTATGTACATATCTGAGTGAACAAAATTTATTGATTTAATTAAAATTATTGCTTTTCGATTTTAATTAAGCACATCAATAGTAGTATACAACTAGGCAAATATAAATAAAAAATATATATATTATTTGTTCTCTTTTATGTTTTTATGTTTTTTTTTTATAAAAAAAAATACATTTTTTCTATTAACACAATATTAAAGGCAAACAAAAATTAAAACTAAGCTTAATAACCATTATAATATACATATATATACATTCACATATGTTAATATATATAACTACACATGTGTATTTAGATAAAAATATTTTTTATTTGTAAATATTATTTTTCATTTAAATCATCGAATACATTTATTATTCCTTCACCACAGGAGTAAAGGATGTATTATGAGATTGACGTTCCGCAATACATATTTTTATAAAATTTCGGTCCAAAATTTTAATTTATTAATGTGATAGTAAGAAAGCAAACTTTAAGGCGGAGATTTCATTATTTTTCGGTAAAATGGCTTTGTCGAATTTCATTTTATAATAGATTTTTTGGCAAAAATACTTAAACTAATGATTATTTTTACAGAAAATTTAACTTACACAAATTTAAAATTAGAGAAACAATATTATCTAAAATGGCAAATTTTAATAAATTAATCTTTTAATAACCATTTTCTACATGTAGTATCGAAATTTATTCTTCTCAGTAAGGTCATCTTGAATTAATTTAAATTAATTCAAGATGACCTTAATTTAAATTAATTCAAGATGTTTTTTATATGATTTTATCGATTCGCAATGAAAAGTTTAGTTTGTACTTGGATTCATAAAAATAGAAATTAATACTTACATATAACGGTGAGTTTAGCATTGGCACGTATGGCCGAATTCAAACGAGCAGGACCAACTTGACATTGGTATTCGGCATCATCGTTTATAGAAGCGTTCGATATTCTTAAATTGTAAGCACCCTGTTTGCGATCGCCCAATACTGAGTAACGTGGAAATCCTGGTATTACTGCTGAAAACCCCAACGCAAAACCATCTTTTGTCCATTGCACAGCGCCGGCTAAATTTGTAACTTCACAACGCAACATGGCCTCAGCACCCTCCAATACCTGTAAATCATGCGGTGTCACACGGAATTTCTGCTGTTGACCGCAACAATATCCAGGCAGATGTGCAGCTAATAAGGATGTTATCACTATAAATAAAACACATACAGGAAATATAATAAAATTTGTTAAATTAATTTTTATAAAAGTGTAGGTATATATTTAAATGTATTTATAAATATATTTTTTTTAAACATTTAAAATATATGTGAGTGTGTTTCAGACAAAAAAAAACATTCAATACATATGTATATGGGAGTGTTTGTTTATGTGTGGTTTTTATTTATAAATGTTAGACATTTATTTTCTATCTGATTTATCACAAATAGTTATATCAATGCAAAAACAATAAAATTAAAATGTAATAAATAATTTGTTCTTTTTTATATTTAAGTGTTTCTGTGTGTGTGTTATTAACTTGGTTTGAAAGGTAATATAAATATTTTATTTAATTTATCTTCAAATTTATACGTAAAAAAGAACTGCTCAGTATATATATAAAAAAAAAACTATTATTTATTTAAAAAAATATACATATATAATTATATACTTATATATGTTTATATATAACCAATAATATTAATATATGTATGTATTTTTTTTTTTCCAAATAATTTCAAAACGATTACGATTTACGTTTCAAATGATAACTTAATTAATTTTCACGTCAACGGTCAACGTGAAAAGCCTACATAAGTATAAAAAAAATTAACTCAACAAAAAATGCAATTTATTTAATATATGCATACGAACACACTTTATATCTATGTATGTATATAAACAGGGTTTGGATTTATTACTCAGGGCCAATTTTAAAAGCAAAAACAAATAAAATTCAATTAATAGCCCAATTTAGTTTTATGGTTAATTGTATATATTCGAAGACTGGTTTAAAGCAAAATCTATTAAAAATATGACCAGCTAAACTACTTAACATTTGTTTCATTTATTTTATATAGAAATTAAAAAAAAAAAAACTATTTCGGATATTAAATATTCTTAAGCGTTTATGAAAATGGCAAAACAGTACAAAAAAATATAAAAGTGAATTTTATTTCAGCATCAAAGCACAGCAGGTTATTGGATAAAACATTATGGAGTGGAATGAATTTTTAAATAGAATACAATTTAATTAAGAGACTGAAAAATAAATAAATACAAAGACTATACATATATATGGAAGTGTATACATATACATGTATAGAAAATATTACCGAAAACTAAATAACGTTAGGCACGTTAATTCAAACAAGAGTTTCTTTCTCACACACACATACACATGTACATAATACGTACATATGTATGACTTGTAAATATTAAAAATTTTACTTAAATGTTAAAAAGTAAAATGAAAATGTTTTTATTCAGATAAAAAATATGTATATCTTTTTGCTCACATTTCATTGTAATATTTTCGTTCGAGTCTTATTTTTGCTATTTTTGGCAAAATTTCACATGCCAGCCATTAACACCAACAGGACGATGACCATATTTAGTAAAGTGGTTAGTCTATAGTTCGGTTGATGGCATATTCCACTCCATCTTTGTTCAATTTCATAGCATAGAAATGCGAGGAAAGAAAAAAAAATAATGTGGCTGGTAAAACATTAAACAATACACAATAGAAATTCGACAGCATAAAAAAAATTAAAATGAAAAAAAAAAAAAATGCAAAGCCAAAGTAAATGAGAGAAAATAAAACAAGAAAAATTGTTGAAATAATATTTTAGATAGTGAATGTTTTTAGACTTTAAATATAACAATAACCATACATATATACGCTGTAGCATAATACATACAAGTAAACTTGTATGCTTGTATTTAAAAGGATGACAACCTTTTTTTATTCTAGTTTCTTTTTTTCTCCCTTTCTCTCTTTGCTATTTGATAATAAAACAAAAGCAAATGTTTTAATGAAAAGTAAACAAATCATGAACAGCTTTCAGAGCAACTTCTTCTCATACAAACAAGCCCTCCACATGTAGACACAAATTTACAGGACTCTATCTACGTCGAGCTTAGTATAGATAAAAACAGTACACCTTTGTTGTAGTCTTAGACTGGCCATAGGTCTGGCCTAATATTCCAAATGCTATTTGTTATATACAGAAATAGCATTTGGGTAGCAAATGAAAAAAAAAAACAATTTTAAAGGCACTTTGCAACAACTGTCATTGTTGCTACAATTCTAAGTGATGGTGATAGTGATGCTGGTGCTTCAGCTGCTACACGCTGTTTTACATAAAACACCTCTCACATCGTTTATACGATTAAAGAACTGTGATAGCTGGTAATTGTGCAACACTGTTGTTAGTGTAAGTTTTGCTTTTTTTATTTTATTTTAATGGGGTACAAACAGTAGATTTTATATAAATGTTTGCTGTGAATTCCTTTCGATTGTTTTTCTGCAGCTTTTTTTTAATAGTTTTACTGATTTTCTCTTTATTTTTATTATTTTTTTTTTTTTTTTTTTTTTTTTTTTTNNGATAAAACAAATTAAAGAATTACATTATATTTTTATAAAATATACTAATTTCAGGGAAACAATTTATAATCTGCTATAGGCTAGAATAAAAATATGAAATCCTAGCTCCTGAAATATATAGAATTTTAGTTGCGTTATTATTATAGTTTTTTTTTTTTTTTTCTTTTTTTTTTTTTTTTTTTTTTTTTTTTTTTTTTTTTTTTGATAAGCATCATATTTCAATAGCTGTCTTGCTTTATTTCAGTCAAACTGTTGGTTTTGTCTTTATAAGAGTTTGTTTATTTGTTCTTTTATCGTTATAAAGTGCAGCAAAATCTCATTGTTCTAATTTACACAAATACATAAACACTAGCAAGGAAATATATTTAATCGTTATACATATAAGTACACTAAATACATACATATGTATTTATAAAAATAAGGACAAAACAATTTAAGGTCTATTTTGTTAAACGATATCTACATAAATTAAAATATTAAATAATTTTATCTTATACATTTTAAATTTAAACGTATAAACTATTTTATAAGAGAAAAAAAAAAATACGAGTTCTCTTATGCTTCAAGATTGTACCCATAAAATTACTGCTTTTAAACAAATTTATTGCACTGTATAATTGTTACGATATTTAGTACAATTTACGTATGTACATATAAATGTTTGCAATACAATAATGGACGTTAGTTTTTGCAACCCGCATTTCCTTCTCATTTTATTTGATTATTATTTTGCTTCTGCTACTGCTGTTGCTACTGGAATCTTATATATATTTTTTTATTTCTACTCTACTTATTTTTTTTTTCTCTCTTTTTATCATTTAACAATTTCAATATACTGTATAGAAACTTTAATTGTGTTTGAAATTGTGAGAATCAGTGCAAAGCAATCAAGCAAAGAATTCTCCTCTATATAAGTCCTTTTTTCAATTTGTTTTTCTTTTATTTTCCTCTTTTTCATTTTGTTTTGTTTTTATAATCATGCTTAATTGCATTAGGGGTATTACATACATACATACATATAAACAAACAGACAGAAAACATTTATAAAATCACATACATACATATGTACTTATATATGTATGTATATTAAAAGCATATTGTGGGAGTGCATGTATGTGTGAGGTTTCTTTTAGGGTTTCTTAATTGAAAAATATACATATCTTGTAATGGAAATAATTTTATTTGATTTGCAAAATAATTAATAATAACTTCATTAATGATTAGTAATTCTTACAAATTTAAAATTTTTAATTATAAGATCCTCTTCATTGAAAACCCTAAATATACGTACATACATACATGTATGTATGTTGTATGTATATACACAGAAATGAAGTGTGGATAGAGAGTGATATTTTAGAGAGCATATGTTCTATATTTTTTTGTACATTAGTATAACCAACCAACAATTCACCATGTACCCATAGGTTTATATGTGTCGTTGGTTTAAACGAGAAATTTCTAAAAAAAAATATATATATAATTTATTATGGATGGAGTAGTATTTATCAGTATGTCTGCATACAAATGGCTCGATTTTAACTTAAATTACATAATGAATTAAATGAAATTAAACTAAATTAAAGCAAAACAATATTTAAACAATCGATATAAATTCTACAAGTACGTACGTATGTTTATATTCTTATACATATATATCGTTCAAATATACATCAAAACAAAAACAAAAAAATAAAAAAAAAAAATCTCATCATTTTCTATTCTTATTTTAATTAAATTTCATATTCTTTAGATTTCAATTTATTCAATTATGTGCTAGCTACAATAAAAAAGGAGAAAAAAGCATTATGGAAATTTATTCTTTTATAATTATTTTTATTCTTTCTTCGTTTAACTCCTCAATTTCAGTAATGAGTTAAATGATATAGACAGACACTTAGCCAGATAGACAGATGGACAGACAGACAGACCATAAGATGTACAAACGGACAAAATAACAAATAATCAACCAAACAACTGTATACTATATGAATACCCATATATTGCAACATAAGAAAGCAATAGAGTTTCTAAGTATTTGGTTAGTTTCAGTATTAAATGCTGTAGAAAATTATGCATAAAATGACTGCTGTTGCAGCTTGTGTTGCAAATTGTTGCTGGATGGGTGTGTGGCAGAGTCTCTATGTATGTATAATAGAGTGTATTTTTGATTTGTTAGTTGTGTTGTATCTGCTTACTTATCAAAGGCTTGTTTCAGCAGCTGACGAATAATTGATATTTAAAACACATAATAAAAATAAAAAAACAAATATACATACACACATACATACATATACGCGCACACAAAACACTTTTTTTTAATACACTCATCTAGAATAATAAAATATGTATGTGTGTAAATTGAATAAAATTTAATTATTTATATGGAGAAATATTTGCAAAATTAATAAAGAACGTATAAAAACAAACAAAATTGATTTAATTAATAAACTGAATATTTAGTCTGCATCAAAATTAATTAACTACTATTTGTTGTTGCTTAATTATTATTATTACTTTTTTATTTTAAAAATACAAGGATTAAGAGAACTAAGAGTGCTATGTTAGCTTTGGCCATATATTTTATATTTATCATATCATAGTATTTCATTTTTTTTTTCACAATCTTATTCAAAATTTAATCAGTAATACACATTTCTGGTTTTCACTTTTATATCGGTTTTTGTTTAGAAACCATACTTATATATGAGAAAGTCCTTGTATAATTTTCGTTTGCAAGAGGTTGGGTTTTTTTAACATTCCCAGGAAAATTATGTAAGTTATTCTACAATTATTAGTTCTAGAACCATTTCATATTCCTTGGAATTAGTGATTTCTCAATCAATTCTGGAACCCAATGAGTGGAACCTTATTATGATAATAAATATGTTTTGATAATTGTTTTTCAGAATAAATTTTTTTTTAATATTAGCAAATGATTCATTAGAATATTAAATAAAAAATGAAATAACTCGTTGGCTTATAAACGAACTTAGTTGATTTAAAAAACCGAAATTTTATAAAAAATATTTCTGACCCATATGTTCAAAAGCAAAATCTGTAGCTTATACAGCTACTTCAAAAAGTCTAAAAATGCTTTTTAGCTTGTGTAGGAGCCTAGAAAAGTTGACAAGAAATACGTTGTATCTTGTTATTTATCAACCGATTTTGCTAGTTATTACTAGCGTCCTTACATGAGAATTTGCCTACAATTTGATATATAAAACTTATATATCCGATAACTGGGACTTTCTAAAAATTGATTTCAACAGACAGACGAACATCTTTATATCAAAAAGGATCTTTATATCAATAGCTCTTATATGAATATTGTAGAAATTACAAAAGGAATGACAAACTTTTATATATAGTCTTTATACCTGTAGTGAAGTTTAACAAGATATGTTATTCACCCTTTTTTCACTTTTGTCACATAACTCGGTTTATTAACGAATTTGGTTAGTTCCAAAAATCGAAATTTTATATGGCAGATCTGTATAAACATAAAAATCTGTAGCTTAAACAAGGCTTAAAAAATTACTTTATTTTTATTTACTATTTTTTTTCTTTTTTTTCATTACAAAAGTTCAAAAAAACATGCCTACCTACTGCTACACTTAATCAAGAAATGTTTGTGTTAGTTTTTGGTCTATAACTCCGTTAAACCGAAATTTAATAAAAAGGGCTTAAAATCCAAAAATGCGTTTAACCCATTATCTCTGAACCTTTATTGCAAAACCAAAGTCCCCAGTTTACTTTCAGAAAATAAAAAGCCAATTTTAAAAACGCGTTTTTATAATATTCCTGTCATTTATGAACCGATATTGGTGAATTTCAATAATAGCTATCTTCAATAATAGCTATCTTCAAACTATTTATAAAATTGTTCAAATTATCTGAGACCACTTGAGAGAAAAGTGCCTCTTACTTGATTTCTATTCTTATTTTCATATCGCTTTATTTATAAAGGATGCTATGAAATTGTAAGGATTCAAATTAAATCCAAATTTTATATAAAAATTAACCAACGTTCTTTATTTTGAGTAGTTTTTTAATATTATTACTTCGTATTTTTTTCCAACCTGTGTGAGGAAGTAATGACCGGATTATTTATTAATTCCTATTATTTTAGGGTTTTATTTATTACAAAAAAGTTTAAGTATAAATTTTTTAATATATTAGGATCCGTAAATGAATTGAAATGTGCATATATAGAAATAATTTTAATAGATCCATGATTTTTCCTTTGGACGAATTTGCATTGGGTCCAGGATAATTATGTACATCACAAATATGTACATTGTATAAAAGTATTTGTAATCGTCTAGAATTATTAATGGCAATAATGTGCTAAAACATTTAAATGAATACCTGAAAACACAGAAATGAAATCAGTATGCAATTTTTTTATAAAGAGTATGTATTATAATTTTATAATCATAATTTTTACAGATAATTTTTGTGTTTTTCTAAATGTGTTTTTTTTTAGAAAAAAAATGCATTAGATGCATTTTACCTTAGAGTTGGTCCTTAACAAACAACAACAGCAATAAAATAAGTTTACAAGCTGAGTATTTATGTACGTGAATAATTCGAAAGATGAGTATTTTTTGGAAGTAAAACAATTTGAATAAACTAGAGAAAAAATAATGCCTAAGAGATAGATTACATATACATGCAACATACAAATATGCTACACATTTTTTACATACCAACACATACAATTAGTATGTATTATTATAGTATATACAAACATTGTTATATATGCAACATACAAAAACATTTGTATCTGTAAAACTTTTTACTCGCATGGAAATGGTGGATATGTGTTATTTTTTGTTTGCTTGTATTTGTATACGAGGCAAGTAGAATACAATTTATTTTTATATTTATGTATATGAAAAAACATACATATATTTGTTGTAGCTGTTGTTGTGGTAGGAAAAGCAACATAAAAACAAACACAAAAAAAAAAATTACAAAAAACTCCCGCATTGATAGAAGAAGGCGCAATATAAAAAGTTTAAGCCAGACTCTATAGACTATTTAACACAGCGCATTGTAAAACTTACTGGCAGCAAAGTTTAATGCCATAAATTAAGTGAGTTTCCTTTTTTTCTTTTGCACCCTCTCAACACACACTATTCAGTGTTTTTATTATTTTTTTTTCTAATTCATTTTTTTATGTTGTTTGTTGGCTTATTTTTTTTTTATATTGTAGTTGCCACCAACCAAATAATGACAACAACAGCAGTAGTAGTAACAGCAAAAACAGTTTAGAATTTCCTCCTATTTTTTATTTTTTTGGGAACATTAATGCTTGTTGTTTGTTTTCTATTGTCTCTGTTTTTTTTTTCATATTTGATTCAGCTAAATTTTAACATCCTCCTCTTCTCTCCACCCCTACAAATTGCTTTTGTTTTGGCTGTTGTAGTTGTTTTTTGCTGCCTATAACTTTTGTTTAAAATTTTAGCTTTAAGTATGTACAAATGGATGTGTGAGTATAAAATTGTTTTCAGTTTGAAAAATATTTGCCTAAATGATAATAAATTTTACGTTTTTTATAACTTCTGTTCTTGTTGTTGTTCTCGATGCTCAAAAGTTATGAGTATGAGATAAAATGTTCTTGAACATCCAGGCTACAGTGTTGTTTTTGAAACCATAAATATTTGTATTAAATAATTTTCAAAAAGTATATCAAAAGTACTTTGTTTTGGAAATTTGATTAAAAGGTTGTTCACATGACTGAAATTGTTAAATACTTGCATAATTCTTTAAAGACAACAAAAATATAAAAAAAACAAATTCTATAAATGCGCCTAACAGTGCGCCAATGAATAGACATTTATTATTACTAAATTATTGAGAGAAGAGGAAATTAATTATTGTCTTATATTTGTTTATGTTTAAGTTTTAAATGAAAATTTTTTTCTTAAATTAATTTACAAGAAAAAAATTACATTCAAGTTTATATTAATAATATATTTATATTTATTCTATGGAGCCCTGACCGCCAAAATATCGTAACCGACAACATTTTCGAAATTCGTATTTGATGAAAAATTATAATTTAGAATCATTTGCATCATCTGTCAACATTTCATCGAAGTATCATGTATAGTTTCAGGTTTATAGCCTTCCTACCTTCAACAATGTCTAAACAATCACAAAAGTTTTCTGTACTTACGATATTTTCGTAGTTAGGGCTTGATATTCTTAACTAAAGTTGCCAATGTTTAAAAAATAGTAACCTTTATTGATATGGAAAATTTATTTTTCACAATTTTCTATTAGATTTACTTGCCAATTAGGACCTCCTTAAAAGTAAGAATTCAAAGGGTGGTAATGTAATTGTAATAGAGTTTTTTTTTTAATTGTCTACCCTTTTAATTTGCATGTTTTTATATTATCTTTCAAAAAAATAGTAACACAGAATTACAAAATTAAACAAAATTTCTTTGGGATTTCTCAGACATAAGTACTAATCCTCTATAACAGACGTTTTCACAAGATCTTGCTTCTCAAATCCCTTTGACATTGCAATGGAATCGCGACCTTCTACAACTTCAGGAATCAGAGAAGATATTATGTAAAGATAAAAAAATCAAAAAAAATTCTAAGCAGAATAGTTAATTTTTATAAAAATATGTATTTCCAACCATTTGTATTCGTTTTTTCTTTACATAATTTAAAATCAATAACGGAATTTTTCACACGATATCTTTAATTCCAAATATTTCTTTTTGTGATTTTTTTCACCGTAAAAATGACTACAGACACTGTTTTTTTCTCTGAATTAAAAACATATTAAAATTTTACACTTTTCAGAAAGATATCTTCACGTAGATGATTTTAAAATAGATTAACCCAACCGGCTAAGATACACATCCTCTCGCATCTCACTCACTTTACATTAAAGTTTTTACTTTAGTCTATTTTCTAAAATTATATATGTATTTCAAATTTTTCCTAATGCAGTTTAGAAACCTATAATTTGTTGTGAAAAGTTTTCAATCAAAGTACATGGGACTTCGAAAAAAAGTAGATAGTCGAAAATGTGACCCCCAGGAATATCCTTACGACCTCCTATTTGAGAATGAAAAATTTTTTGCCAATAAACTAAAAACGTATTTCATTGAAAACAATGCATACATTTTAATTTTATTCACAATTTCGTCAAAATTATCACTTACAAGTTACGTATAAAAAAAAATTAAACTATTTTTTTTTTTCTTAAATACTGATTAAATATTTTCACTAATTTTAGAATAAATTCAAAAGCTAGGCATCGACTTTAATGAAATCGATCTTATTTTATTTGCAACAAATTTATCATTATAATTTTTGAACTTTTCACAATTTATATAAAATTTCACTTTTTTCAGAAAAAAAGGCTTAATATCTCTATAACTAATAACCGTGTTAAAAAGCAATGTAAGAAAGACTTGAGGATAATTTTAATTATAATTTTTTAGTGTATTTTCGAACGAAATCAGGCAATTAGTTTTCAAGATAGACTTCAATATATAGTGCAACCTACTTAATTTTAGAAATCGAGATATATCGCTAGAACTAGAGTCAATTTGAAAGAAGTAGATAAGGCGCTTAGTACTTATGAATACCGCGCAGAAATTTTGTTTCATTTTGTAACCCAGCGTTTCATAATATGTAACTTAAAGTGTTTATTATTGGTTTTAAATTTACAAAACCTTTAAATTATTTTGAAATGAAAAAAAATCAATAAATATTTCTTGGTGTAACCAAGAATTAACATAATTCTAAGTAAAATTTGTTAGCGTTTTTATTTTATTTTATTTTATTTTTTTATGAAATAAATTATGTGTATTTATAAACCGAACTGGCTGAAGGTACTTTTAAGTACTTTATAAACAATATTATAAATAAGGGGCAGTTGTTTTGAATCACACAAACTCAATAATCTGGAATAATATCGAAAAGCCTAATAATTAATAAAAATTCCCCCAAACATCTGTAAATTTAAACAATTGTAAATTTGAAAACATTTTAAATATATTGTTTCCAACAAAACCAAAAATATCTTATCAAATCAAGCAAACAAAAAACACTCACTTCCAAAATAAAAGCCAAACAAAACAGGAAAAAAATCAAATAAAGAAATATAAAGAAAAAGAACTTAAACAAAAAATATAAAGAATGAAATCTACAATTCATACACATACATATATGTACATATATTTAAAGTAAAATAATATGAATTCATTGAAGACGCGTATGAAAAGGAATCGAATTTTAAAGTTCTTGTCAAATGTTCTTATCAAGCATTATTTTACTTAAGTTTGATTTCTTTTACTTTCATTTATTTTTGCTACTCGTTCAAGTGTTTACATACGTACGTGCGTACGTTTGTATTATGTATGTATGTATGAGTATGGAATTTTGTGTGTATGTCGGTGCAATAAAAGTGTCAAAACTTGAAAACGGTTGTATGTGTATGTGTGTATGGATGAATGATCTTCGCATACCATAATTGTAAATAGTACGAGTATGGAATGTGTAAGTGCGTATGCCTTTTTGTGTCTTTGTGTATGTAATACTATATGCTTTGGCGTCTTAAAAAGGATGTTTGTAATGGGAATGTGAGTGTTGGTGTATTACGTTTCTTAAGAAGTCAGACATAAAAATGCAATTGAAATTTCAAAGAACTTTTTTGTCGTATGTTTGTTTGTTTGTTTGTTTGTTTTTATTTCATGTCTTTTTTATTTTATTCCTTCCTGCCCACACTTTGTCTGCTCGGGAACCGTTCTTAACTTGTAGGTAATTGTTAAAACTGACATAAATTTTATTTTGTTTCTTTTAAACAAAATATTTATATACATATATAAAAACAGAAATGTGAAGTAAGTAGAAAACTTACCTAGATACAAAAATTATGCCTAGTTGAGCTTTTTCTCTCTTTTAGTAAAAACAAGTAAAAGAAATCTTGTCGCTGTGTAATAAATTTAATTTAAGGGGAGGTGTTTTATTACAAGTAGTCATACTATATGAACGTGTGCGTATGTGTATTTGTGCGTATGTGTTTAAATCTAAGTTCCCTTTTATACAATTGTAACTTTTTCGTTTTTCTGTCTTATGTTTGGGTTTGCTTGTTAAGCGTGAAATTTGTTAAAAATTTGCCATATCAGCATCTTGAAAATTTTAGCTTTCTTTGCTATTTTTGATTGTTTTCAAAATATCAACCAGCTACTAATATAACATCAATATCTACAATAACAACAACAACTTATGGCCACAGCATCATCATCATCATTCTAAAAGAGTTTTACGAAAACCAAAATCTATTGAAAGGTTCAATGGTCTATATTTTCTAGGCTTTCTGTTATTTTTATTTTACTTTTTCATATGCCTTATATACGATGGCCGTCTAAAAATTTTATTGTAAAATTATTATTTTATAAAAAAAATTTTATGGAGGACTTTAAAAACTAAATATTAGTATAACTTTAAAAAGCTTTAAAAATATGTCTTTTAGGATGTTGTCTTCAATATTTTGTAATTTATAAATTAAATATTGTATGATTGAAATCAGGAAGGTTACACTCAATAAATGTGAAATTTTTTTATCTTTTCATTTATAATCTGCTAAAATTCCATTTAAATACATTTTTTCAAAGATAATTAGCACAGTAGTTCGACAGGTTTAAATAACCTATCGAGTGCTCTTACATTAACGTTCTTAAAATTAAGTTAAATGAAATCGTTGCTCTCCATTACGAATTTTAAAATTATAAATTCGAAATTTTTTTAGTCTCCTCTCGTATGTTGATATATCTGAATGTGTGTAAGAAATATGGTATATTTATGTACGTGTATATGTGAGTACATATAAGTTACCAACAAAAAGTAAACACTTGATGAGTTTTTCTTTACATTTCCAAAGAAATATTTTTAGTTCATGTGCAAATGTGAGTGAGTGTGATATGAGTGTTATCATTGTAAATGCTTGTGTTAAAGTCCATACACAATTATACACATATATATGTATATTATCTTTATCACCTCCCGCTCTCCATTCATCTCATATAAATATAAACTTATAAACGTATGGGAAAGTTTACTTATAGCAACATATACATTAGAGTGTCCCAAAAATATGTTCATGTTTTAATTTTTTTATAGGAAAACTCATTTTAATGAGAAGCTTATAAGAAAATATGTAAATACTAAATAAATATGATAGATAAATATTTAAAAAAATTACCCCAAGGGACTTAATTCCTCGGGAGAAGCTGTTAGGACGTTTTTGAGAGGAAATGACTTAAAACTAATTTGAATTAGACCATGTAAACGTAAATTGTCTTGTTGTCTCTGTTTGGCGGTATCAGAGCATATTTCTGTACTATCGATTTCTGTTTCATTAAAACCTAAAAATGGTGCCCGTCATGCACTGGCTGCATTATTGAGAATGTCAGTTAGCAGCGCCACATATTTGGGTCAAATAATGCAGAGGTTGAACCTGACGTCGTAAACGCTGCTAAAGATGTGGTTAAATAGTATTGTAAGCCAATAATGTACGTAATCGTAAAATTCGTAGTCTTTCATTGAAACCGAATTATAGTCTGCACATTTGTTATCTCCCTTGAACCGGATATCTTCAACAAAGTTCAACCTCTGCTTTAATTGTCCAAATGTCTGACTCTGCTAACTGACTTTTTAAATATTACACCCAGTACTAAGTGGCCGCCTTTGTTTAAGTGAATGATGATAAAACTAAACAAAGAATAATCTTTTGTATTCAATGTTTATTAAAAACCAGCAATTTATAGGTCGACATACTTTTCCATGATGGAACTATTTTTTAATCGACTGAACTTAAAAAGTTCCAAAAGAGTTTCAATTGAAATAATACGTAGACATAGGACCTAGTATGAAAAATAAACTTCCATAGACTTTATTTCCAAAATGGGCTGAAATTATTGTTACAAACTCAAAAATTTGTAAAATAATAATAAAATATTTATGCAATTACACATTAAAATTGATGTGATTAGATTCTTAATTAGATGTGTTTTATTTATGTTTAAATTTTCTAAATTTATAAATTTGCCTAGAATTCATAAATATATTATTTTCCATTTTAATATATTTGTTGTTTCAAAATAATTTAATTATTTTTTCTATATTTCTATAAGATTTGTATGAAAGTAGCACTCTAACCATACACCTATGTATATATGTGTATAGCGCGGAGTATATATGATTGATTCTTAAAGGTAGTTGGTAGTGCTGACCCATCTCTATCCAATATTTTGGGTGTCTAAGGATCTACTATATCGTGACATATGTATATCTTTTTGAAAAAAATTATGTTCTGTTGCTAATTTTTCTTTTAGTTCATGTTTTCGTTTTTTTTCTAAAAGAGGTCATATCAAAATATATAATCCAAATATACACATACTTACAACAATATGATCAATTTATGTACATATGTTATTGGATTGTTTAAGATAATATACTACATGTAGGAGTACATGTCCTCTTTAAAGCAAATATTTATATAATTATTATTAAAACATTTTGCTTTTATTTTCTGGTTATAGTACCAAAATTATCTTATATAAAAATATAAAGGAGAATAATTTTAAACATCATGCTTTGAGTTGCTGCAACTTGCAAAAAAGAAAAAAAGTTATTCTTCTCTATGGTCGATACCACAATTATAGAGGTTGGTAAAGGAGGAGTAACTTATTTGAATCTTTTCCCACATATAATAAATCTTAAAAATAAGAATACAATTATATTATTACATATGTTTATCGTGTGGTGGGTGGTCCTGAATGTGATATATGTGCTATGTAAGTGTGTATGGTAAAATAGAATAATCTAAATAAAATAATTTATACCCTGTGGGCCTACAAACGTCAATTGTCAATTCATATTAGATTAGACTTTACTTTCACATAACGAATGATTACATGTGAAGATTTTTCACAACATTGACCACCAACATTATAGCTAATTAGTATGACTTACACATACTAAGCATACTACGTATAGACAGTTCCTTGAGAACAACACTCCATATTACAATAACCTTAGGTCCTTGTATGTTATTCATTTTTTATTTATCGATCGAGCATGAATCAAAACATGATCCTTCATATTTTTTCAGTTGGTTCTATGTATCTATACAAATTAAATATTTGATGGTAATTTGTGCACATTGCCCCTGAGAATATGTGATTAACAAAGAAAATAAATAAATTAAATTAACACTTGGAAGATTAAGTATGTATTGTGTGAGTTAAAACATCTATTATTGATATTATGATGGGATAATCTGTAAAGCATTGTGTGAGTTGCGGAGTACATTAACTAAAACGATTCTTTTTTTTTTTTGCAAGAAAAACCAAAACAATCCAATTGATTTTCCGTTTAGTCAGAGATAACCAGAGGTAATTATTGTCGGATCAATAACCTAAAGCGGATAACCATTTTGAAATTAAGAGAGCTATCAAAATTATAATATAATAACACGTATTTTTGGATTTTAATTATAAGAATTAATTGATTAATTTTTTATGCTCATATTTTTTTTTCTTCATTTTTTTTTTTTTACAATTTACTAGTAAAAAAATGGATATTTTATGTGCGGCAGAAATATTGATATATATGATGCGTGTGTATTGTTACAAAAACAAGTTTTTTCTTTGAATCACGTAACTGTTCCATATCCGGTTCCAATGAACATAAGTCCACATGGTGAGAGGTGAAATTTTGAGCAAGTTTTTAGTTGAATGAATTATAGTCATATATATTTGTTAATTGGTGACTTTTTTTGTGTACAAATAATGAATGCTGTTGAGAAGACAAACAATTTTCAATTTAATTTCCTTTCATCTAATTGTAATCCGCTAAGTTGATTATGATCTTTCGAATCATATAACTATAGACTCAGCATTGAAAACTCTTAACTTATAAAAATGTTTACCCTCATTTTATAACTACTACTATCCAAAAATTATAAAAGGTATATTATTTTTTATCGATCCGTGTGTTAGAAGTAAAAATATGAGTCCGTCTTTTTGTCTGATGCACGCACAGATTTATTTTAAAAATATTTTTGTTGTAGCAATTATACATTTCTTTTCAATTTGCAATTATATTATTAATGAAGCATGTTAAGCAATATTTTTAAATTAGAACTACATTATTGTTGTTCAGATTCCATGTGCAAACAAATCATTTTCAGTGCTTGTTTCTATTAGTGTGTTTGAAATTTTGAATTGACAACAATATGTTTGTTTTGCATTATATGTCGGCGTATAAAAAATTATTTTAATTAAAATTAAACTAGAAATAATTATTTTACAAAAATATTTTAAAGAAAAGTTATAAGTTATATTCGGAATGCTAAAAGTGTCACCATGTACCAGTATTTAAGATATTTCTCAGGTTCCATCACTTATCGGCGATGAAAAATTTTCTTTTTTACACTAAAGTGATTTATTTTATATAACTAAATTATACTTAATCTTAATAAAAAAAAACCATACCATAAATTAATTGACCATTATTTATTTATTTATTTATTTTTTGTCATAATAATTTTTTCTTGAGACTATAGATATTTTTATTGTGATTCAACCATATTATGGTGTTACATCTAATATAATTAAAAGGCAAACTAATTGGCAATACTCGATTATGGTCGCTAATCATACTGGCAAAGAGGTTGCTGGTCGTAAATCTATCCACTTTACCGCCCAACTCCCATATAAAGTGAAACATCAAAGAAACAAACTACTTAAGATTAATATCAACTGGGAAATAAAATAAAAATCGTTGTCCACGTGGCGTGCGAATTACAGATGACGACCATAGAAATTTGGCTTATATGAACATAACATTCTCATATGTTTCTATTGAATTTATTAATACAAAAACAAATTTAAAATAAATATTTCACATAAATTTATAAATCTTTAAATATATTTATAAATTATATAGCATAAAAACAACTTATTTTCTTATTTGTGTGACATTTTTAAACATACAAACACACAAGCACACACACACACTATCATATGTTACCTTAGAAATAAAAGGATATTTGTGCCCAAATCAAATACAAATGCTGCAAATATTTATGTCCATTTTTGACAGATATAAATATAAGAGGCTTAAGTATAGACAAATTGATATATAGCAATATTTATTATTTATTTATTTTTTTAAATAATAGCGAAATTATTAAATTATAGTTATTTTTAAATTTCAACATAAGCTTCGTTGTCAAAATTATTGTTGGTACTTTATATGTATATCGTTAACTGAAATGTAAACAGTTCTAAATAACAATATAATATTTATATTTAAAAAGTAATCTTTTAATAATATTAAAAAAAAGAAAATTGCAAATTCTGTTGGTTCCCACTGAATTTAAGGATTTTAGTATTTTAGGAAACTATATACCCACACATGTACATATTTTATATTATAGGTATTCGTTTGCGATTTTTATTTTATTATTTTATTTTTTGATAAAATGTATACATAAATATTTAAGTACTTTGTAGTGAAAAGTATTTTTCATTCCTTTTAATTTTGTTTGAAATATATAAAATTTGTTAATAATAGTCCCTTTTTCGAACTTTTATCATTTTATTTATGTATTTTCGTATTATTTTCTCTTTTTTTTATAAATTTTTTGTCATCATTGTTATTCATAGAGTATAAAGCTGAAAATAACGTGTTGTTTTATACCATTTTCAAATATTTTATTAGCATATGACAACTTGTAAAACACCGAGCCTTTTTCATATTTTCAAGGATTTTAATATGCTCCAATATATACATATACACACACACACACACACATTTCTGTGGTATTTTACAAATATATATTTTTGTATGTGTGAATGTCTGAAAAGGGTCATATGACACCATTTGTTTGAATGTACAAATACAATATTTTATTTATCCACCCTTTTACTTTCCTTTACATACAATTTTAAATTCATTCAAATATTCTTAGTATATTCGTATTATGTTGCCATAAATATTTTTTAAAGCAAAATACTTTTGGCAAAAATAAAATAAAAAAAAAAAAAAAATCATAAAAAGCAAAACAAACGTATCGTAGGATTTAAGTTCAAAATACAAATTATTGTATATTTGAGTTGTAAGTAGTGAAAATTTACATAGATTTCATGGTTTATTATTACAAACGGATTCCTTATGAAGATGAGACTGACTACTGACTCCAATGGTGCTGATGATGATGACGATGAGAGACAAAAGTTTTGTACTGAATTTAATCTAGGGATTTTTCTGGGCTTTTAGTTTTTGTTTTTATTTTAAGATACAGGTTACTTACTATGAGTATCATTGTGAAAATATAAATTGTTGTATTTGTTATGACAAGGTATTAGATATAAGAGTCCAAACATTGTGCTGCTTTAAAATATTTGAATTTAAATAATGACAAAATAACACTAAGAACCAATTTTGTCAGTGGGATTTAACTTTGTTTAATTTGTAGTTTATTTAAATGTATAAATAATAATAACAATATACATATAAGACTACTTTTGAAAATTTTATATTTTGTTCATTTCATAAATAAAATATTTTACTCCCTTTTCATTCTCAACAAATACTTAGGTACATAAATGAATATGTATGTATGTATGTATGTATGTATGTATGTATGTATGTATGTATGTATGTTTTTTTATTAGAAAGAATTTTAGTAGTTATTCCCTTTAAAGTCTCCTGTTTGTTTATTATCAATTAATTTTCAAAGTATTTAAATTTAATTGGAATAATTGTATCTATCCAAGCATTAACATTATTTGTATTGGTATTCATGGATATTAATTACTTAGAAATTTCAAATAAATATTCGTTAATACTTTAACTCGTCTTTATTCTTAAATAGTACAAATCATCTCTTAACCCATTTTATTTTTACTTCCAGCTATCAATATACCCCAACAAAAAATATATCCCAACAAAAAAATAAGTAAAAAAATGATAATTTTTACGTTGTTTTATCATTGAATGGAGGTGAAACTCCTGCTATTCAATAGTATGAAATTTATTCACAGTATTTAAAGTACTTCTCTTAAAACTATTTATTTAAGATTTCAAAAATATTATATTATTTTTTATACAAATTATTTAGCTTTTTATTTTGTAATAAAACTGAATTTTATTTTTAAATTATTCGAAGTAATTATTGATGAAATCGAGAAATATTTAAAATATGCACTAATTTTGAAATTGTAAAAATATTCTCTTGCTAATTTTTTGCTGGGTTGTTACAAACATTCTAATTAAATTCAATTTAATTATTGGAAAATAATGAATGAAAAGAGAGAAAAAACAAGCGACTAAAGAAATAAACGGTGATTTTTATGAAAGGCGACAGTCGTTACAAAGTAAATACTAAAAGACTAAAAAAATTAAATCTTTTAATCATTTCATATTAAAGCAAATCACTTTAATCACAAATAAATGAGCCTAAAGGAAATCACTAAAAATAATATACAACTATTCCTACTATATATATATAGAGCATTAGAAAAAGATTAATAGAAATTGACGTTAACACATAATAAGGCAGACAGTCACTCTACAGCTACTCACTTACATACATATGTTTGTATGTACATTAAATATTAGAGTGTCCGGTGCAAAATAAAACTGTTCTCTCTCAATTATCAATTAAAACATTCATATGAAAAATAACTATATACATATGTATAACTAAAGAATTTTTTCACCGATATTTAAATTTAAATAGAACTTTTTTAATATATCATTGGAACAAAATGTCATTCCAGTTTGAAAACGTAAAAAAAAAAAAAAATAATTTTTTTTACAAAAAATAATAATAATAAACAGATTTTTAACCACTGATAGGGAACTACAAATAATGTATATCATTTGAATAATTATCTTACATGGACATTAAAATTCCTCGGATACTCTAATTTACATGCATATGAGATATTTCGAAAAACTTTAATAGATTAAACAAAAAATATTGATTTTTAAATTTCCTACATTTTTTATAGAAAATTCGTCTAGTATTTTCTTAAAATTTACATAAATATTAGTGAATACCAACCATAACCAAGTACAGACATATTATGGTTGCATTTTATTGTTGTCTGTAAATTGTATTATGATTGTATATCGTAACATAATATGGTTGAATCACAATAAAAATATTGTTGCTCTACAACCATAATTTTGTTATATATGTCCATGTTTAGAGAAATATTATGGTATAATCACCATACAAATTTTGTTGTGCTGCAACTATATTTTTGTTTTATATATACTTGATGCATGTAAGCAGCAATGATATGGTTAAATCCCAATAAAAATATTGTTGATCTGCAACCATATGTGGTTGCAGTTTGTATTGCTACATATATAAATAATATCACAATAAGAATACTTCTAATATAGATAAACAAATATTATATCTAAAAATAAATCAAGAGCTTTAAATTTATCGTATGTTAGTTTATAATTATAATTTAGTTGTACAAAACATATTAATTTTTCTGCACATGGAATTTAAACAAAAATTATGTGGTTCTAATTTAAACAAATTGCTTAACATGTTATGCCAACAAGTTAATTGCAAATTGAGAACAAATATATAATTGCTAAAACAAAATTATTTTCAAAATAACATCTATTCAACAATAACGATGTATGACTTCATTGCGATGAAAATAAAATTGTTGGGTGAACTTTAGGGCGAAATGTGTTTTTTTCGGCAGTTGTCGCAACTGACAACTATAGTTTTTGAAGATATTGTCTAAAATATTACGTAACAAGAATTTCTTATCAATGTCTTTTTTTTTTTTTTAAATCGCATTTTTTTTTTAAATTCCTCATATACATTAATTCTGCTTTCTATTTTTTGTTATCCATAAACTATAAAACTCACATACACACTTTTAAAATCTTACAGATAGTGTATGAATTGAAGTTTATATAATGATTTGTAACAGATGATTGGAAAAAAATCTAAGAACACACATCGATTGTACCTATCTATGTATATATAGGTATATACCTTTGGCTCACAATCGCAATTCCAATCATTAGAAAGAGTTTTTTTAGCACTGAGTCTAAATGTTGGCAAAATAAAGAAAAGAAATTGAATTGAAAGATTCTAAACACGTAACAGTCGCATGAATGGATACTATGAATGGGAACATGTCTACTATTACTGATCAAATGCAATGTGACGCCAAAAGATGTTAATGTTTCTGCAGAAAGTAAGAAATATGTACCCATTTTATATACATATATCTATATAAAAAGCAAAGAAGAAGTGTTATAACAACGATAATAGAAATAGTAATAGAAAATATGGGAATAATAAAGAAATTGTGGTACTAACGTTAATAGGCCATTTGAGCTCGTGCTAAAATTTAGGTATCTAGGAGATAAAATAACTTTAAGCCAAAAAGTTACCAGCTACACAAGTTAATTTTATTATAATAAATTAAAAAATATCTTTGGAAAATTATCAATATTATGCGAAATGAATGAAATATATATTAATGTATCCTACTAAAAATAGTTTGGTTTAAAATAAACATTTGAATACCATAATATTAATATGATTTCTCTTATTATGTATAAATAATATCAACGACTATAAGATTCGAAAAAGAAAGAAAACTCAAATATAATATTTTTGTTATGATAATGTTCATTTATATTTTTCCTCTAACCACTTAAACAAGTTTCGTCCATCATTCTGAATATTTTTAATTGATTATTGATAATCTATGTACGCAATCTAATCAACATCTAGAGTTCGGGACATTTTATAAGTATATTCCAATCCTTTCCGAGGGAGAGAAATTTAAACTCATTTTTGAATAAAATTTAATTTGTTTGATTTTACAAGTGTTAAATTATAATTT
Source organism: Phormia regina (assembly GCA_001735545.1). Taxonomy (NCBI): domain Eukaryota; kingdom Metazoa; phylum Arthropoda; class Insecta; order Diptera; family Calliphoridae; genus Phormia; species Phormia regina. The sequence goes on from MINK01187795.1 coordinate 22,568, forward strand.
AAAAATTAAACACATTTTCTTAAATAATATAAAAGTCAATATACACATGTATATTTTTTTACTATTTAAAAAAAAATGTTAAACGTTCATGCAATTTCAATTAAAAATGTGACAGATGCTCACTATCGATAAAGGCCCAGACTGTGGTGCATGGTTAAGTTGTACAAGCTTTAAATTAACAATGAAATGTGCAACAGAATCATCTTGAATGTTAAAGTGATACGAGAATACAATAGCAATATATAAAGGATTTTGATGTTATGTATTAAAAGATTCGTTCACGGCCACTGGTGGTTTAAGGATGAAGAAACATCTTCGTCATCTTTTGTTAATAAATGAGGCAATGAATGTGAATGTACATTATTTATATGTACATACACACAGAAATGTTGATGGAACGTGGTAATAGCAGCAGTAGCACCACCATCAGCAGCTGCCTGTGAATGAAAATAACAACATGGCATTTATTAATTTATTTTGTATCCTTTGAACAGGCTGCTTAGAATCCTTTTTGTGTTCGCTTCTTCAGACAATGAGCACTTTGTAGTTTGTGACTAAACTTTAATTGATTGTTTGTTGCACAGTAATTCCTTACAAACAAGAAAAATAAGCGAGTGAGTGTGTCTGTGTGTGTGTAAGTTGTGGTAATGTCAGAACCAGATCCAGTTTTTTTTTTTGTTAGCACCTGCTTATTGTGGTACATGCCATTACCCCATATTTAAGACAAAACTGCCACAAATAATACAAAAAAGAGTAACAATAACAACAACAGCAATATAAACGTTGCAAACAACTGCCATGGTTTAGGTTGGGTTTAGTTTTTGTTCATAACTATAGTTATTTTCGCACATAGAACATTCAACTGGCCACAGGATAATTGCTTTTATGATTATTAATTTTTTCCGTCGTCATCGCTGTTGTTGTTGTTGTTGCAACGCACAAAAACAACAAGAAAACTAAATTAAAATTACCATGACCACTGAAGGAGTGTTTGTATGAAAAAGATTGTTTGTGTTTACAGGGGCCATACGGTGACTACTCATTATGTGTACATTCTGTGAGGACCCATTTAAATTTTGAAAAGAAAGAAAAAAAACCAAAACATTAATATTCCAATGTGATAAGAGTGTGAATGTATGGAATGATGACTATAATGACCTCCTGACTGACCTGACTCACTAACAAAATAAAAGCAACAACGTTTTCCTTCATATTCTCATACAACAAACAACACAACAATTGAAATTCATGCAAGAAGTCAAATCGCACCCATTGATTCAATGAAAATGTCGTTTGCTTTCTTGGTTCGTAATGCAGCGTGTGAAATCTTTTGAAAACCTTTTGGTCATTGGACAAACGCGCAGCACGCTTCAGTAATTTCACTTAAATAAAATTCACAGGCAGTCAGATAGTCAGCCAGCTAGCCAGCCACTAGAGAAAATGAACAAAAATAACAAAACGATATAAAATAATAAGAAAATGACGCAAAATATCCCTTGTACAAGTAAAATATTATTATTTGCTCTTATTTGGCGTGGTGAGTGTTTTTTAATCGTTAAATCCAGTTTATTTTATGTGGTATGTGTATTTGTTACCTGTAGACCATCATACCTGGTTAATGCTTGGTTGCGTTTGTCTTCTTAAACTTGGACTGTTGCTTCTACATGTTTTTTTTGTCTTTCTTTTCTCAAGCTACTTTTACACTAACATTGAAAATAATATTAAATGATCTTAATTTATCTTATTGTTTTTTTTAACGTTTATGTTACAGACATTTACCTTTGTTTCAAGGTAAAATAATGAATTTATAAAATTTTAATTAAAATGGTAAAATGTTTAGGACAAGTTTTTAAATAATTTTGAACTGTTATCGAAGAAGAGTGCAATAAAGACATTATCTTGCACTTAAGCAATGTTCATTAGATAAAATATATTTTAGAAATATTGAAAGTTTTATTTAATATTTACAACCTCAATCTACGATCTGCTTAAAAAAGATTTTATTAAATTAAATTAATTAAATTAAATTGTAAATGTACTAAAAGTTCATAGTGTAAACGCATTATGTTTCTTATTCATTGCCTTGCTATATTTATTTACGTTTGAACGTATATGTGTGCGATCCTTCCTCTTTAATGCTTCCGATTTTTTTTGAATTATAATAAATTTTTAATTGTTTTTAAATCTTGAGAAAGTTTTTATTTTCAAAACAAAAACAAAGAAATCAGAGGCAGCAAAAAAGAGGTTTTGTGATTCATAACCAACCATTTCTTTACTTGTGCATAATCACTAAAAGGGGGAATGTTTTTTATTTCACATAATAAAAACTTAAAGAGTGAATGTTAAATAAATGTTAAATTAACCCTTGAATGTAAGAATTTTATAAGAAACTTTAATAAATTAAAATTCAAAATCACAACATTTACATACATACATACATATATGTTCATTAAAGTTGTTGAGAAGAAATTATAAAAATGGGTTATATATATATATATATATATATATATATATATAATAATATATATATATATAAATATATATAATAATATAATTATATATTTATAATAATATTATATAATAATAGTATTATATTATAAGATATATATATATATATAAAAATATATATATATATATATATATATATATATAGAATTATAATATAATATATAATTGATATATATATATATATAATATATATATATATATATTATTATATATATATATATTATTAATAATATATATTATATATATAATATAATATAATATATATTATATAAATATATAAATATAATAACAAATCATCGGATCCCGTTTTTTCCAATTTCTGAAGCCTCTTNAAATTCTGAAAGATCGTTTTATAAATAGCGGATCCGTTTTTCCAATTTCTGAAGCCTCTGTATCAGTATCGATATATAAATAAAGCAAAGTTTGCTATGATTGCGCATACGTCAAGGCGGAAATTTTTGTTATTTGTCTGTAAGATCAGGAATCTTTTATATTTCATTTATCCTTCATTTAATTGAATATTAAAATTTATATTTTAAATTATTAAAATTTGGACAATAATAAACAAAAACTTTATTGTTTATTGTTGTCCAAAATTAAAGAAATCCATGTTCCCAATTCAAATGAAAATTTACTACACTTTAAGATATTAATCAAAACTAAAAAAGATTACTTCTGGTTTTTAGAAAAACCCATAACGAACTAGATAAAGTTTTAAATTATTATATGCATCATACATTTGCAGCTTTTTTCTGTACTTTTCTTTGGCTCAGTTATCATTTAAATCCAGCTCACAAAAGATTTGATTTTGGAATGAAAATTTCAAAAAACATCATCTTTTGCAAAGTTATATCTTTTTATTTGGTTTTAGCTTAATGTTAATGTTATTTCAAAGCCTTTCAATCAAAATTAAAATTAGAATTTTAACTTTTTTCCAACAACAACTACAATTAGTCTCCTGTTGCATGCAATTAGACGGTTGTTAAGTTGTTTGCGTGCTGTTAGAACATGTGTTTAGTTTTAGACACAACATCAACTTAAAGAAAAAGTTCATTAATTATATGTACATATTTACTATATTGTATTTAGTTTAGATGATGTGCGTAAAAATACCATGAAAAATGTAACCAAAATATAATGTGTATGGTCAGAGGTTATTAAGGAAATACTATAATTATGTTGAACATAACTTTAAAACTATAAGTAGAGGGTAAAAATATTCAAAACATAAGGGAATTTGAAAATTATTCCCTAGTGTTATTTGTCATTTAGAAACAATGTTAGTTTTTGTTTTTTAATATATTTATTTTAATTTGTTTTAATAATTTTCGGTAAATGGTTAAAGGTTTTCTTGTTTAATGAACCGGGTAATTATTAAATGTTATTTTACCTTAAAAGAAAAAAATCATTTTAATGTATTTAGTAACAACAATAATTTAGCCTTGGTACAAATAAAGTACACATACACACATTAAAATACATATACTATCTTCTTTTCATATTAAAAATAGAAATTATAGCTTTTAAAATGTTCTTTTACACAAAAACAGATTCAAATTAAATGCTCTTTAAGGGATTCTTTACATAAATAATGCACAACTTTAATAAGATTTTTTTCCGAGTCAATTTTATGGCACTCTAAGGGACAACTTAACAACACATACACACACTCACACACACACACACACCGATAAAATAACATTTAATGTAGAATCCATATTTATACAGGTTAAAGTCTCACGCAACGATTCAATTCAACTGAACAAAAATGTTTCAAAATTACCTCAAGTTTATGTAAAATATTTCCAATGACAAAATTATAAATTTATTTTCAACGATAGCCAATAGAACAAATACTACCCAAGAGTGTGTTACGTACGAATATAGATTTTTATGGATTGCGGCAAGTAATTCATATTAATTGGAAATTTTTAAAGTTATTAATTTTAAAATAAAATTTTCTTCATAATTAGACAACATATTTTTTTATTTCTGTAGCAAAGCGGATTTGAAAAGAAGAGCACGTGATCGATTAGGACTAAGCTTTTAATCTACGTTTTTTCGAATTGCTTCTAGTTCTCACGATTTCTAAAATTAAGCGATTGCTCTATAAATTGAAGTATCTCTCGAATGCTAATTTGTTCAAAAATATATCAAAAAGTTGTTTAACTTTTTTATATAGTAAAAAGTTATGGAAATATTAGGATCCTCTTCTAAAACAAAATTAAAATTTTATACAAAATTGCGAAAAATTACTTTTTCAAAAAATTATAAAAATTCGAAAGTGTCAAAAATTTCAATTTTTTTTCCTTAATTATAATGGCACATTTTTTATCAATAAAATAGAACCCATTTCACTTAAATCGATACATATCCCATGTTTTTATAAGACAAACGCAAAATTTGACTCGTCAAAATGTATGGAAAATAACAAATAAATTTCAAATTTAAAAATTGGGAAATTTATTCTCAAAATAGTGAAAATACTTATTAAAAATTGAGTAATATTTTTAAAATTTTTCTACGTTACTTGTAAAAGAGTATTTTGACGGTTTTATACATAAAATCAAAGCTAAAGCATTGATTTTAATGAAATATATTTTGTTTTATTTTCAATAAATCTAGCTTTATGAACAAAGAATAAAAATTAAAAAAAAAAAATATATATATATATATTTTACCCAATTTTGTATAAAATTGTAATATTTTCTTAGAAAATGCCTTAATATCTATAAAACTGTTGCCCGTATTAAAATCTTATATAACAAACATTTGTCCTTTAGCGAATTTTACATTTTACAATTTATTTTCATTTATTTCTCATAAATTTAGGAAAATATCATTTTGAAAATTTAATCCTCTAACGATTTTTAGTGAACATTTTATTCTGCAACATTAAAATAAAAAGTTTTGTTATATAGATTTCATTTGATATCCATATTGGATTGATACAATTATGATCGGTATCTTATGTATATATTTTTTTTTAATCATTTTGAGGAAAAAATATGACGTCCTCGAAAACCAGACGGTTTATTATGAATAATTTCAAGTTTGATACATATCAGAAACTTTGACACAAATTTTTAAATACATTATAAAAAATCTTTTATAAAAAATATGTTGGTTAAAAATGCAGCGAATCGTTCACATAATAAACTGCAAAAAAAAAAAAAAATATATATTGCATATTTTTAGACACGCAGATCATAACATTTAAAGCTTACCATAATATCCTGCAAATCAGTATACAATATTTATACTAAAGCTAAGTTCACATTTATAAAATCTTTGACCAAATTTCCATAGCCACTACTTTTACAAAAAAAAAAATATATATATATATTTCATAGTGTTTGATCTAGCAAATATTTTGTTAGAGAAGATTCAATAAAATGCTATGATTGATAATAAGTAAAAAATAATTTCAAAGTGAAATGAGAAAATTAGAAGTTATTTTTTATATCTTTTTTTATCAAATATTTCACTACTCTGAATATAGCTTTATATATGTTTAAATGCAATTTTTTTTGCTTGGTAGATTCATTTTAGTCCGAGAGAAAAAAAATTAAGACTTAATGAAATAAATTCAATATAAATAATCACAAAGCCAGGGGCTTTTTTTGCTTCCCTACTTGTTAATTCATTCGAGAAAATATTCGAAAAATAAAAAAAAAAACAACCTAAAGAAAGACCTTAATCCTGGCTATAACAAAGTTGTTTTATTTTATTTTTATGTTTGTATGAATAAGTGTGCGTGTATGTATGAATGTGTTTAGGTTAATATCTAAATTCATAAAATATCAACTTTTTTGTAACATAAAACTGGCAGTTTTATTATTGTGTAATTTGCTCTTACGTTTATTTTTTTATTTTTATATTCATACTTCTTTTGTTTTTGTTAATTTTTTGTTGTTGTTGTTGCTGCTGTTATTGTCTCAGAAATAAAAACATAAAGATTATAATATGAGTATGTATTTACAAAAAAAAAAGATACTAAATAAAATGTTTATAAACAGTAGACATGTACTACTTTTGAAATAAATGAAAAAAATATATATATTTAGTAAAAGTAGATGTATGAAACCTTTAAATCTTTGTTTACATTACTCGTATTGGAATTGTTAACAGCAGCAACAACAATAATAACAAAAAAACACTGCACGTCATTGTCGTATTGTCAGTTGTTGGTATAGAATACAACCAGTGAATGAATGGCCAACGTCAAGGGTGACTTGTATTACTTCATATTCAACTCTTGCTGTTGCTTCTCTTCTTAAGAAGCCTTCCTTTTCGTTCATTGTTTTCCCACATCTGTAAAAGCAACTAAAACTTGCCCTTACCATTCGTATTTAGATGGCATGTGAATAAAATAGCATAAACAGCAACAAAAATGTTATTAAGTATACATTCATATGTACATACATGTATGAATATATGTATGTTTGTTGTATGTATGTGTGTAAGATTCAAGGAGTATCAGGTTGCATGTTACCTACACATGAACTCTGTTTATATTGTTAGATTATAATATGCTAACGATTTACTAACTTCATGCAAACAATAAACATAAATAAACAAAAGCAATAACAGCAACAACAACAGCAACATTATCAAACAATATAAGATGTATATATATATGTAGTTTACATACATATCTATGTATTGTTAAAGGACATTATATTATACTGCATGTCGCCAATTAAGGGATCAAGCCAAAGAGGACTACAAATAAACAGTTCCAGTAACAATATCAACAAGAACAACAACAAATAATAAACCATTATAAATAATTTTGTGTTTTTTTTTGTTTATTATTTTCTAGTGTTTTTCTTCTATTTTTTTTTTACTTCTTCTCATTTTTCAACAAAAACAACAATTGTTGATTGACACGCGTTTAGTAGAGACATTTTACATTGTAAATATTTGTTATTATTGTTTTCGTTGTAGTCGCTAGTGTTGTTGTCATTGTCAGTTGCCTACAATTCATATTAATTGAAATCAAATTTGTTGGCTGTTGCAGCCACTTCAATTCTCATTTTTTTTATTTGGTATGTGGTTCAATGGTCTATAACATTTTTCTTTTTTTTTTAAATTTTGTTTTGTGTTTCAGTAAATTCACATTTTATTGTGTGGCAACTCGTGTAAAACCATGAAACACATTTTCGTTTCTTTTTTTCTTTTTTTATGTATAAAATAGAAAAGCAATATATTTTTTATAAATAAACAGATAAATATTTAAAAAATTCCTTCAGTAGTTCTAAGCTAAAAGTCACTATTTTATTTTAAAAAATTTTATTAAGATCAAAGATCGAACAAAGGAAAAAAGAATTAAGTTGATTTTGGTTTTATGTCTTAATTTAACAAACGAATTAACTGAAATAAAATATAAATTTATTTTTCTACATATTTTTATACACTAAGTCATTATTTTATCACTTTTTTGGAAGTAATTAAAAGTGAAGAGATTTTAGAGGAAAAATCATTAATAATTTCTAAGCAAATTACAGTTTCACTAATTCAAAGGTAACAACATTTTCATTAAAACTAATAAATATAATTACAGTTTAAGAGAACAACTTCAAAAGTATTTAACATAAACTTTTTCAGCGCTAAATACTTTCTTTCAATGAAAACATACTTTTTCAGATTTTTTTCTTCATATTGTTTACTAACATTGCTAAATTAATTATTTGAATTTTTTTTAGACATAACTCCAATTTTAATCATATTCTAAATCAATATGATATCGATCACTATAACAAGGTTCCAGAACATTTTCTGGTACTAAATTGTTCATATTAAAGTTATTTATTAAAAAAAAAACTCCACAAAACAAACGTTGAAAAGAGTCAGTTTCAAAGCCCTCTTGCTTGGAAAACACGCATATTTTGTTTGTATTTTAATAAACCCAACACATATACCCATAAAAGTATGTATGTATATGAATTCATGTGGGAGATATTTAATCATAATTATATTTGAAAGCAATTAGCTTCAAGCTTAAAATTTCTAAAAGACAAGCATAAACATTTTTAAAAAAATATTCCACAAATCAAAATAAAATTATGAGCAACATATAAAAGTCAAATATAAAGAGAACATAAACAAATTTCAAATAAGCAGCATACACTCATGCGACGACAACAATATACACGTGTGTGTGTGTGTGTATTATGATTGGAGGAGGTCATTTTAGTATGTTTTGAAAACAAAAAAAAGAAAACACGCACTTTAGGAATTTGTTGCACATAAAACATCCAATAAAACGAATAATATAAACAACATACAGATAAACAGCCTAAAAATATAGACTATTTTTTTCCTTTCATTACAGAAGGATTCTACAGGCTATATGTATGGATCTATACATGTGTCAGTAATATTTCCACAACTACTAATGCAGATGCAAGTTTGTATTGATGTCTATTTTGAAGCAAGAACCCAGCAAACATATAGATTTGATATAAAATTAAAAATGAATTTGTAACAACAATTTAATATTTTGAGCAAAAATTGTTTGAGCTACAAATGCATTTATTTATTTATTTAGTTTTTATTTTATTTATTTAGTTGTTTATTTTATTTATTTAGTTGTTTATTTCATTTTATTTATTTATTTATTTATTTATTTATTTATTTATTTATTTATTTATTTATTTTTATTGTTTACTGGGAATAGTAGCATAAACCCAGAGTCTGTACCATTTATATGTACATATTTTAGGCTAAATGTACTTTAATGTTAATGTTCACATGTGTTGATGTTATGTTGCAAGTAAATACATACATACATATATGCTTACGTCTGTCTTCTGATCTGCCCCTATGTTTGGGAGTGTTTGTGTAATTTTCATATTATTTTACATTACTACTTAAATATGATGTTTGGCTGTACTAGAACGATTTTACGTCCATCTATTTGCGGCAACAAATTCTATATTTTAAATAGTTTTTTTTT
>MINK01187796.1:3598-15785 GCA_001735545.1 Phormia regina
ATAAAAACATGATAAAATTGAAGGCAATATTTAAGAAAAGGTTATAAACTTTATTAAAAAATATTAGTAAGGTTATAAGCTTCACTAATAAATGATAAAATGAAATCATAATAATGATTACGTACAAAAATACTTATTGTGACCTGGAATCATATATTACAATCATAGTATGTTGCTTAGAACCATATTTTTTCTCTGCGTGTAGTTTCGTTTCTGTAAGTGATATTGATTCCTGTGTAAGATTTAAATCGGCTGTGTAATATAATTTAGGTGCAAACAATCCAGTTTATACTATTTCTGATAAAATTTTTATTTTACTTTTTTAAACTCTTTTCTTTACTAAATAGAAAATTTAGTTCCTTAATTAAAAAAGGGAAAAAACTGGTAAAATCGGTGGAAAATACTGATATATATTTTAAATAATCTGAATCAAATTTCAGAAGTAAATAACTCTAAATTTCCAGGTTTTATCATGACCTACAAAAATATATAGAAATTATAGAGGTTTTGTAATAAAACAACCGTATTTTACTAAATTTAAAAAATTAACTAAAATTTTAATTTTATTTTATAAAAATTATTGAAATAAATAGAAAAATGTTATATTAATTAAATATTATTCCTCTTTTTTAAATATTCAACAAGTATACACTACAAAATATATGAAATCGTGCGATAAATCAATAGTAGTCAAAGGTAATCAACTTTAAGCGTCTTTAACTCTGTCCCTGAGGGGTCTGTTGAGTTCCCCTTCCAAACAAAACATGAAAGATTGACTTTTTCGATGTTTTCATTATCAAAGATTTTTATCGCATTTTCCCCATTTTTATTAAGTTTTCGAGAGGCTGAAATTTCCTTCATCAGTGATCCTTAGAAGATTACTATAATTATGATTACGATTCAGACAATGGGTTGGTTCATTTTGTTTCGATCAATGTCGTTATTGCGAACGTTGTCAGATGAAGAACTTGTCATATAATTCTTATCAAGTTATAAGCCCTGATATATTTCATCTTTCACCGCTGCCTCACCGTAGCGCCGTCCATGACCCGGCAATACACTTTATATGCTAAAAGCAGTTAATAATTTCAAACTGAGAACTCCTTAGAGGACCAAATTTTTTTTCACTTTAAAACCGTTAGCTATTTCTCCATTTTTTGTAACTACGTTGTTTTTTTTTTTTTGTATTTATAAATATAAATTTTATACTTTTGGTCCTATTATTTTCAAATCCCCATGAAAATGTAACTTTTTCTTATGGAAATTCACTTCCAAAAAAACTTAGCAATTCGTGAGCAAGCATAGACTTTCATTTGAAATACGGCTAAAAGCNNCCATTTTTTAAATATGCATCTTAAAAAATTCATTTATAAATTAGAAATAAACCCTATGAATTGAAGGAAATACGGGAGATGAAGGTATAGTCGGTCAAGTCCGACCATATGATATCCTACACTAGTATGGACCGATCTTATATATTATAAGTTATATGTGTCGAATATTAAATTAATATTAACTTGTTTATTTGATTATGCACGTTACTGATTTTCGAAGTTATTTCATGATATTTGGCACACGGATTTATGCTTACATAAAACATATTTGTGTTAAATTTCATTAAAATATTTTAATTTTTTTGAGTGTTAAAACTCTATTCCGGGAGAACATTTGTGTGGGGTCTAGGTAAAAAAATGGGCCGATCATTACCAAAATCAATAGGCTTCGTCCTATGTACCAAGTTTGATCAAATTATCTCTAAAATTGCGACCTGTATTTTGCGCACAAGCTTTACATGGACAGCCAGCCAACCAACCAGACGGACGGACGGACATCGTAAAATCGACTCAAAAAGTGATCCTGAGTCAAACGATATAAGGTGGATATAGGAAGATTTTTTTCTCTGCGTTACAATATTTGCACAAACACATAACACCCCAGCCACCTATGGTGGTGTAGGGTATAAAACTATGTGATTATTTATTTCTTTTAATTATTGTCAAAAATATTAAAATTAAAAATAATTAGAACATATGTTATATACTTAGGGTGATTGATTATTCGACTTTTTGAAATCGGTTTTGGTGTAAACATGCGAATTGAAATTACCTAGTTTCTTCCAATTGTGAACCGCATCATACCCAATATTTATATTCATATCGTAATCGATAACTGAAAATGTTATAAAATATTACACAAATACTTACAATTCATATTTGTTTGGATTTATGTTAAGAAATTAGATAATTAGATAAAATTTAATTTTTTGTTTACTTTTGAAAATTATTTGAAGGGATGCCATGTTTCTTTCTTTTTTTATTGATTTGGTTAAAAATTATATTTAATGCTTATTTCCCCTCGCTGATAAAAATTAAAAATTTGGATTCATAGGATGCAAAGTTACCTATGAAAGCTTAGTAAATGAAATATACAGATATCTCCGCTCCCTGATACAAATCTCAAAATCTGGCTCCATTAGGATTTGTAGGACAAAAAGTTTAATAATGATCCAAATTTTAATTTTTTCTACCAGGTCTGGGAGCTTCAAAAAGATCTGGAAATTATTGTATACAGATATTTATAATATTTTACATTTATTTTGTTAACAAAAAGGAAGAAAATTACTATGGTTTTATTATTATTCATATATTACCGATTTTTTTTTTTAATTTGATGGGAGGGCGTTACTTTTGTTGATTATAAACAAAAAACTGTAAATATTTGCAAAATGTTCGCGTACTTTTTTAATATTTTTTTCAATTTGAGAATAAATTGATTTTTACTCTCTCAAATTTATATTGGCGAAAAGAGTGTATGGAGACAATATGCACATAAATTTCGCTAGATTCCAAATACTTTTAAATCACTGTGTTACATTTTTTTATGTCTCACAAACGTCTTACCGAAACAAAAGTCTTAGACATGTTTTTGAAATATTTGTAACTGCTAACCGGTTGGATTTGCATGAAATTTGGTATAGGAGTAGCAGAGGTGTGTACAAATTTATGTTTGGAACAGGAGCGAGTTAAAGTTTAAGAAAAAGGTCTAAAAAATACACCACTAAATTTCAAATGTTAAATAAAAAAACGAAAAGTTTTTATAGCAATATTTAAGGCAACAATAGCAAAAGCATAATTTTCAATATTTCGTCGGTCCGCCCTGGGCGTCAATTACTGTTTGAAGGCGACGGGGCATTTAGTTTACAAAATTTTCCGTAATATCTGGCGTAATTTCGGTCCATGCTCGAATAAGGAAAGTTTAAGGGTTTCGCGACTGCTTATGTCATTCTTTTTTGTATAAACATAGTTTTAAGGGAAGTACTTCAAAAGCAATGAATTAGAAGTATAAAAGAAGAACGTTCTACCAATGGCAACTATGAGTTAAAAAAAGAACTTCTGCAGCTCTTTTTCACCACTAAGCAGTGTTGCCGGAGCCGATAGTTCATATTACACATTTAAAATCTTCAAATTATCAAAAATTCCAAAAATTACACAAAAATGCCGTTTTTTCAAAATTATAAAAATCTAGATTTATATTCTATCTAAATATGTGATCGATGTTTAAACACGGCTATTAAAGCAAATGTTAAAAGAACCATATTTAAACATCAAAAAAGAAAATAATATTAACATCAAATTGAACGATCTACATTTATCATTAACATGATGTTAGTGTTAATGTTAAATATTTTATGTTACGTGAAGACAACTAGTATAACTTTCCTAAAATCGCAAAATAGTGGAATGTATTTAGAATTTTATCGCAAACTATATACAATATTTAATCACTTGTCAAATTTCTGTTTGTAGTTACATTTTAAATATTTTTATATTATCGTGTTTTCTATTTTTTTCTATTAAGAAATTGTAAATAAACTTAGGATTTAATTAGAATTTTAAGTTAAACATTTGATTTTCATTAAAAATTTTCTGTTAAAATTTTCCACGACCCTTTGTCCTTACCAGCTTTTTTCATGTTCGAGCAATGAACAAAATTTTGTGCGCACATGCATTTGGATAGTGTGGACACAACATGTTCATGTTTTGTTCTTGTTCGCACACCGTTCTTCGCACAATTGTTCGAGCAAAAATGTCTGACATCAAACGTCATTTTGTATGGGGATGAAGAGGCGCTGAATGTAAAAGTATCAAAGTGACACTGACGGCAAACAAAAAAACAATGATTTGTTCGACAAATGTTCTGCCCACTCAAAACAAATTAGAAAAAATTGTGTGCATTTGTCAAATGAACAGAAAATGAGAGAATAAAATAGAGGAAGGCTAAAATACTCACGAAAAAATTTTACATTGGAATACAAAAACAATTTGACAGTAATGCGAGGTGTATCAATGAATAAATTGTAAAACAGCTGTTCTTACGAGTATACTTTCTAATTATACTATGCGTTGCAATATAGAAATAAGTTGACTGACCACCACGCCGCCACCATGTATTAAATGATTTTTTCAGTGTAACTACTAATTAAACACATCACTGTTTATTTTAGTAGTAAATAGAAATCAATGCAACTGTGTTCTAATCAGTAAAAAAAAAATAATAATAAAAACACATTTGACAGTTGCGGTCCAATTGAAGAAATTGGGAAAAGATTGGTTGAAAATCGAAAATTATTTTAAACTCATTAAAAACAATCAATAAAAACTTAATTTGATTAATTCACAACTAAATATTAACATTAAAAAGCTAAAACTAAAACAAATGGTAATAAAAATGTAGTTAGGAATAATTTAAAAGTCTGGATCAAAATAATTGTCGATCACTCTAGAAGATCTAGGGCGAGAAATTAAAAATAACATGGAGAACAAGGTTAACTTAAGTTCAAAATGTTATGATAGATATGTTTTTATTAAAATGTATACTTTATACATATTTATGTGTATGATATACATATGTATATCTTTTTATTTTCAGGTTGTATTAAAGTATCCACTTGTTTTCTAACATTTCTTCTGAAACTTATCTAATCTCTGTGCAAAAAAAAAAATAATAATAATTATATCTCGAAAAGAGTTTCTTCATAGACTGACATAATGTTACCTGCCACTATATTTCGCCAAGTTTCCCGTCACCACAATGGTCTTTCAAAGGGCCTCAAAGAATTAGTGGGTGGTGCTACGACTTCCTCTTTTCTTCCCCCCACTTCTGTGATCAACTGTCTAAATCGTTATGCTGCGGCTACCGGATTCATACGCATTTCATTTTTGGATATTAACCAATATCGCAATTGGGATGTGGCCACATTACGTCTGTATGCCGATAGCAAAAAACAGTCCTTACATATGAAAACCCTTAAAGGACGTGATATTTTACAAGGAGTTATTGATAAGAAACGTGAATCTTTTATAGAACGTAAAAATGTTATTGTGGAAGATTTTCGTGAGGCCAAGCATAAAGTGCAAGAACGAATGCGTGAAAAAATTGAAGAGGTTTATGAAAGAGAAAATATTATGACTATACCGAATCTGCTTACAATGAGTCGAATGATTTTATCACCTTATATTGGTTACGTGATTGTAGATGGTCATTATGGTATGGCCATTAGTTTGCTAGCGGTAGCGGGTATAACAGATTTGGTGAGTTATTTTAAGAACTCTTGTGAAGCTCTTTCGTTCTATTTAATTAAACGTAATCAGTTTGAGTATAATTTATTATTTTTTATTTTTGCAGCTTGATGGCCAAATTGCGCGAAGATGGCCCAGTCAGGCCAGTAAAGCTGGCTCATTTTTAGATCCAGCTGCTGATAAAGTGTTAATGGGTTCCTTGGTCATTTCCATGGGCTATTGTGATCTACTGCCATTGTGGTTAGCTGGTGTTGTACTATTTCGTGATGTGTTTCTAATAGCTGCTGGTTTTGTCATACGTTACATTAGTTTGCCACCACCAGTAAGTAATCCTTTAATTCTACTCGTTTTTAAATAAAAAAAGGAAATAATAAAATGTTTACATTTTAGCGGACGTTTTCCCGTTATTTTGATGCGACACATGTTACCGCACAATTGGAGCCCACATTTATAAGCAAGGTAAACACGGGCGTGCAATTAGCCACTGTTGGCATTAGTTTAGGAGCTCCTGTTTGGCAATACATGGGTATGGATATTTATAGATTATATATATAAAAAAAACATAACTCTAAACATTATATTTTCTCCTTCAACAGATCATATAGCTCTCCATGGTCTTTGGTATTTAACAGGCGCAACCACCGTAGCAGCTGCCTTAAGCTATATAGTAAATAAGAATACTTTTAAAATTTTAGCCAAACACAACTCTACCCAAAACACCAAGAAAACGTAGGAGGAAGCCTTTTAAATCGAATAAGAATCTAAAGCTTCCTTTTTAAGACGCCTTAGCTCAAGCTATTAAGCTTTAACTAACTATAATATCGTTTCATAATATCAATCATCATTTAAACCTACTAAAGGTTATTGTTTGACCTTGTTTTATTTCTTTAAGAAAAAATATATTTTTGTTTTATTTTTTTTATTTTATTATTTGTCTAAACAAATTTTTTGTTAATTTTTAAGTTTAAACATTTTAGTTCTTTTTGGCAAAATTTTGTTTTGTTTTTTAATTACTTCTAAGGACTGAAATCTTAAAGAAAACAAAAATGACTCCAATGTAATAAAGTTTGCATATAATAATATAAGTTGTTCATATCAAAATTATAACTAGTTTTCACTTTGTAACTTCAGAGCCCGCTTTTCCATAACCCAATAGTAAAGAGGAGGACAAACAAAACGCAACCAAAATCCAACTCTAGCCTGTAAATCACATATTAAAACATCTTGTTCTTCGTTTAATAAAGACTCCAAAATACGTTTCGCGCAAACATCTGCTGACATGCCTTTAGCAGTAGTAGCATCCATTTCTAGATTTAGATAAAAAAATACAAAAATAATCAAGTATTTTTGCGTAAAAGAAAAATGTTCCTTTACTTACTGCCATGTTTTTGTCCCGAAGAGGTTAAAGCATTTACCGAAAGTTGAGTTTTTATATAACCAGGACTTATACAAGTGACCTTTACACCCTTAGATGCCACTTCGGCTCTTAAGGAATCCGAAAAGGCTTGTATCGCATGTTTAGATGCTGAATAGGCGGATCTGTAGGGTAAGGCAAATTTACCTTGTACCGAACTTATAAAACAAATATGGCCCTTTTGACGTTTAGCCATAGAGGGCAAAATAGCTTTAGTTAAGGCCACTGCTCCAAAATAATTAACAGTCATTACTTTTAAATCCACGTCTAGTGCGGTAGTTAAAGCATCAGCTCTAACACTAATACCACCATTATTTATAAGTATATCTATGCCATTGTATATATTAATAGCTTTAGTGGCCAAGGTAGGTATGGCATTTAGTTCAGCTAAATCTAAAGGTAACACACTAGGAGGATAAGCTGGACCCACCTAAAATATACTTTATAATACAAATTACTTTTAATGAACTTTTTCAGAACATACCACTTCTAAAGATAATAAGTCTTTTTTAACCCTTTCCAATTCCTCTACACGTCTAGCAGCTAAGATTACTTTACAGCCAGCTTTGTAAAATGTATGAGCCAAAGCTTCCCCCAAACCAGAACTAGCACCAGTTATTAATACTACTTTGCCGGGTAAACGTTTACGTTCTTTAGCTATTAACGATCTCCTCCAGAGGTTGAAAAATACCAAAGGTATAGCCACGGGCATACATATAGTACCCAAAATCCAATATAAAATATTCCAGTCGCTTGAAGGCGAAGGTGCAGAACATTTACCCACTGAATCATACGTCATTTTATATATTTTAATATCTGGACTTTGGTCTTTGTTTCAATTGATGACAAACCTGGCGTATTTAATATAAACAAATATTTAAGCAATAGATAAATAAATCACTAGCTGTTGTATACTTAAAAAATCGATCGATATGACAAGTATATTGGGATTTTGTTTACATTTAGTTTTAAGTGCTGCCAAGTTTTCCAAAGAGATTCTTTTACCTCCTGGAGGAACTGAGACCTGTGCCGATCGGCTTTAAGCCGGCTGAGGTTTTCCTGGAGCCGCATCCGCTGTGAAAATTTTGGCTTAAACATGACTAAAATACAGACGCCGATTTTAGTCATGTTAACAAAATGCAATATAAAACCGTCAATAATTCCAGCATTTTCTTGAAATTTGAAATTTTAATATATATTTTTTTTAGAAAATTTTCCATAAATTTCCTTATGTATTTGCTCTCCGTGGCGGGGAGATGTTTTTAAATTGATGGATGAAGCTGAGCTGCACTAATATATTATCCTACAAGTTAACACAGAAATTTATGAGTCGTGTATGAAGACATGAATTCGTTGGGTTCTTGCATGACTTCTAAACATTTGATTTAAAAGTAGCACATTTTCGCTGCATTTACACAGTCAGCAGAATAAGAAAATAGTAAATACAAATGTCAAAAACTTCAAAGTTTTATAATTAAAAACATTTAATGGATTTAAAATAATAACGAATTTTTTATTGTTTTTGTATAATTAACCAAAATCGTAGAGACCTGCGCCAAAAGATTCCAGCCGCGGCCTATTTAAAAATTGTAGGCGGCGGCTCAAAATCAGCTGTTAGCCGGCTGAAAAGTGAACGTAACAACTTTATATTTGATAGTTTTCGTACATAGTATAAATCGTATACCATGTACGTAAGAACTAGGGTTTTATAGTATGAAAAAAAGTCAACTTTTCGACTTTTTTAATTTTCAAATAGTCGATTTTTCGACTTTTTCCAACTCTTAAATAGTCGATTTTTAGACTTTTTTTTAATTTTGAAATAGTCGACTTTTCGACTTTTTCCGACTTTCTGTTAAAAATTTGTAAATTTATTAAAAAATAATTCTTTTATTATATATTTTATTTTTTTATGCTTGTATTGGAATTTTTTCAATAAGGTAGTAAAAACTCGTTTTTAACTAAAAATTTACACTTTTCGGTAAAATTTCATTTTTTTCACTAAAAATAAATTTTTTTCACAAAAATGTAGTTTCTCACAAAAATCTAATTTTGTACAAAAAATCCATTTTTTCACTTAAAATCAAATTTTTTACTAAAATCTTATTTTTCGAAAAAAAAAAAAAAAAAAAAAAAATTTTTAATTAAAAACCAAATTTTTTAGCCTATCCCTGTATTAAAAAACTACATAACTGAAAAGATTTTGTTCTAGTATCGCGGCTCTTGGAAAATCCTCCGGGGCCACCAGGTCTCTAACCAGCATATTAAAAGCAAAGAACGCTGCATTTGTAACGAATTTCAAGCATAAAACATAATAAAGAAAAACAGCTGTCGGTGTTCTTCTTTTCCTTCTCCAGCTGTTGAGTGGTTACGCATTTGTATATAAAATGTTAATAAATTTAATATTTACAGAAAATTGTTGAAATATTAACAAAAAAACATTAAAAATGTTTTTATTAATGCGAAACTGTCCACCACTTAGACGGCTGGCCTTAAAAGCTCCCTTCCTAAAAGAAAGTACCTTTTCTTTAATTATCCCGGCTACCAACGTGCACACTACTCCGGTATGTAAAACCTTTTGGGAACGTGAAAAAAAATCCGGTTATAAAACGTCTTTGCCGGAACCTTCCAAAAAGAAAATGATATTAGATGGCTTGCGGGAACTTAAGGAAGAAATTCATTTGTGGAGCGAGGAAATGAAGGAGAAATTGGAATCAGACCCGATTCTAGTTTATCGGCCGGGTGAAACAGACATTGTTTTTAATTTTAAGGACAAATCATCGTTAGATAAATGGATTGTCACCACAGACATGGATCATAATGAGGGCAAAAGTACGGCTACATTAGAATTAAGTAATTCCGGAGCTGGCCTATTTCATGGTGAAGTCAATTCGGAACATATTAAAGATGGTGTTATAAAGAGAACGGGCTATGCCAATATACGAACGAAGAGAGTAAGAGTAAGTAAATTGTCTTCGAACTTTTTTTATTCGAAGCGGTATTAAATTTTTCTTTAACATAAAATTTAAATTTTAAGATTAAAATTAATATTTATTGAGATTAGAAGTAAATTGATCAAAACCAATACAGCCTAAAAGTTTAAACCACAAATGGGAGACCTAATTATTTTAAGTTTAAATTGAATCAATTTTACAATAATAAAGTGGTTATTAATGTAATTATACATTAGAGAAAAATATACGTTAAAACCAAAAACACCAATTCTCCAAAAAACTTTAATAGTAATATTAATATAAAATGTATCTTTCTTTTAAAGAAATCATTCAAACGAGAGGCTACCTATGACTGGAGTCAATATAATATGTTGGTATTAAAAATTCGTGGTGATGGTCGTAGTTATTTAATAAACTTACATTGTGAAGGTTATTTTGATTTGATGTGGAATGATGTTTATCATTATGCCCTGTACACAAGAGGTGGACCACATTGGCAAATAGCTAAGGTATCAATCATATTCCCATATAACTTAAAAATAGAAAAGAATATTATTTTTCTTTATTTTTAGATACCATTTTCGAAATTTTTCTACTCCTCCAAGGGACGCGTACAAGATCGTCAACAGGCCATACAGCTAAATCGCATAACACATTTTGGTTTTTCTGTAGCTGCCAAAAATGGTATGGATGGACCATTTAGTTTAGAAATAGATTATGTCGGCTTGGAATTTGATCCTAGTCACCGTGAGGAATTTGCTTATGAAATGTATCAAACACCTAAATATATTGTAGCCACATAAGTATGAGAAACTCCATAAGTAGATGAAAATTTGTTAATAAATTGTAATTTTTGTTAAAAAAAATTCTTTCTGTTTATTGTCATTATAAATTTATTTTTTAAAAAATTTTTGAAAATACATCACTTAATTTGTCTGCACAGACAGAACGCGAATCCAATACCAACCAAGTGTATTCCTTAGAAAAGCTTTGATAAGAGAATAATAGTTTCTTGAACGCGCTGTTCATTATTTCTGAAAGGTAATATCCAATAACGATCAAAAACTACTTTGATTATTGAATGCAAGTTTTTGTATTATATGTATATACTTAATAAAATAATTTATACCGTCCAAATTTACCCGATTTAAATGCGTTGATTACACATTTTTAATAAAACACTTAAAAATAAATATAACATTTTTCTTACAAGTCACTATTTGCACAAAAAAGTTTTACAAATTATACGCTAGAAAGAATATTAATAAATAATGAAACCATAACCTCTAATTTTGTTAAATTTGTAAAAGAATTTTAACCTACGGATTTTCGTAGTAAAAAAGGAAACAGAAATTTAAATACTACTTACTTTGTTTGATACTGGATAAAACAATTCCAAATTAAACTTTTCCAGTCTTTTTATTGC
The DNA here is from genome assembly GCA_001735545.1 of Phormia regina. Lineage (NCBI taxonomy): Eukaryota > Metazoa > Arthropoda > Insecta > Diptera > Calliphoridae > Phormia > Phormia regina. Next base: position 14,969 of record MINK01187796.1, read on the forward strand.
GATTTAAAAGCTGGCACCAATATTAATATTTGCTTATCTTTTTATTCATTTACATTAAATTATTTTCATCTTATATCCACTGGACCCTTTGGTCAAACTCACTTCACGATAAATTATTTTTTAATATATATTTTTGGGTACTTATTTACATCCTTAACTCACTTGAAATCGTAAATATCTCTTACACTATTTGTCCGATTGCAAAGATTAAGGTATTAATTGAAGGCGCATTTATAAAAATAAAATAAAAAGGTTTTATAAACAAATTTTTTCTTGTGAAAATTTGGTTTCAAAAGTCATATATCTCCCGAAATATTTAATTGAGTAAAAATGAAGAATTACGTTAACGAATCTGCTTTTGGACATAACACAGAGTATAAAGTTGTTCCGTTCGATCGAAAAATAAAAACATTTCCAAACTTTTTTTATAACGAACATTTTTTAAATCCGAGTCTCTTAGGGAAATTAGATTTTAAAAGCCGTTCCAAAATATTTAGTTACGCTCAAAAAAATTTACATCACTATTTCACCGATGAAAAAATTATTAATTGCGAAAAAATCAAATAAATCGGAGCCGAGTTAGGGAGGTCTATTTCAAATTAGAATCAAATTAGAAAACAAGTACCGTTAGAATTTTTTAATAGAATAAGCAAACAGAGACCTGCGCCGAACGATTTTAACGGCGGCGGCTTTGCTAAAAATTATCAGCGGCGGCTCAAAGTCGGCTGTTAGCCGGCTGAGAGGTGAACATATCTTTTTATTTCCTAGTTTTCGCATCGTCTTATAGAGTTCATTGATTCACAAATGTGGTCCCAAG
>MINK01187796.1:16383-34526 GCA_001735545.1 Phormia regina
AAAATCGCGTATTTTTCGTGAAGCAATTTACAAATAAATATAAAGTGCTCCCAAATCGGGTTAGTGTCGTTTTTTTTTTGCTAACATTTAACGTTAACAAATACAAAAATGTATCGGTGACGATATGTAGAACAGTGGCAGTTTCATGGTTTTTCAAAAAACCATGAAACTGCCACCAATGTTAAGTATGGGTTTTGTGACTCCAGAACCCGGCAGTTATACGCCATGAAGACGAGTACAATAATCCAGTATTTGCAATGTATGGCAAAAAGTTTTGACGTAACATTGTTTGAATTCCGGATGTCAGTTTTGGTGCTGAGATCCGTAGGTTGTCGCAGTCACGATTGTATGTTTCTTCGGTACATCATCAATGTCTTTTATTGTCTAACCGATTTTCATGAAAAAAACTCATAATGATTTCTTGTACCATAGAAGCATATATTTTAACCATTTAAAGTGACCATTTTTACAAAAAAACAAAAAATACAACATAGTATAGTTTTTAAGATTTTTTTTTTAAATACACATGCACACACAAACAAACTTTTGTATACGTGTATTTTTTGACAGTAAATCTTATAAGATAGTTGTGTAAACAAATCTTATCACAACAGTCTCATAATATTTCTTATAATACTAATGTTTTAGTCTACACGTGGGATAATTCTCGTGTAACATAGCATCTCTGTGTAGATGCTATGTTATGGTCAAGGCGAATTCGCCTTGGTTATGGGCAACATATAGCGTCTCCACAAGATATTTTTTATATCATAATACGTAACAGAGAGTGTCAAATTCGCTCTCTGAAAGAATTATCCCACATATAGCTAAAATATTAGTATTATAACTGTTGTGATAAGATTTCTCTACACAACTATCTTATAAGATTTACTGTCAAAAATATACACGTATGCAAAAGTTTGTTTGTGTCAAAAAATATGTGTATTTTTTATGGGGTTTTCCATAGTATAATTAGAAAGTATACTCGCAGGAACAGCTGTTTTATATTTTTTTCATGGACATACCTCGCTGTACTGTCAAATTGTTTTTGTATTCCTATGTAAATTTTTTTTCGAGTTATTTTTACTTTTCCTCTCCATTATTCCCACACTCTCTGTTCATAATATTTTGACATTATGTACAGTAGTTTTACACTAACAAAATACAAGTAATATTTATGCTATGGGGTTTTTGAAAATAACGTGGTCAAGAATGGGCTGAATATATTGACATGTATTTAAATAAAACGTGCGAATTCGTGTACATATTGATATTTTTGACATATTTTTGAACAATAGGTTTCGACCCCAGATTTTACAAGATCTGTGTACCATATTCTTAAGTTACTTTCCAAGTCCAAGTTACATGGGCGGACATGAACTCTAGATGATATTCAACAAGGATAAAAATTATACACATTAGATAGAAGAAATTCTATAAGAAAATATGTGAAGAAATTATCTGCAAAAGAAGATATGTCATTTGAGTTGTTTCCAAGCTTCCATTTAACAAAAAAAAATATATAAACATTTTATTTTTTATTGAAACTAAAATTTATTTTACTATTTTCTATTCTCTTAATTTTTCAAGTAAAATTTTATTTTTGAGCATTATTTTTAATTTTCTCATTTTTTACTAGTTTTGCAAGAATTTCAAACGAACAAACCCTATAATCAGTCCTGAATATATTATTAGATCCAAAAAGTCGACTTCGACTTTTAGATTTTCTTTCAATCAACGTTGTTTCATGAAAAAGTCGATTGTTTAAAAGTCAATGTGGTGCATCTTAACAAGATGGTCTTAGTTTAACAGCTTCTTATACTCTTACTTATTAGAACTGTCAAACTATACAGATAAAAAATATTAACTCCCGATCTGAAATTTCAAACACCATACATAAAAAAGGAATGAATTAGCCATATTGTTCTGTTTGTGGGACTACTATCACCTTTTGTAAATTCGCCTTGGCATGACTAGTGAAAAACAAAATTTTTAGAAAGAAGAAGAAAGCCGAAAAATTGTTTGCGTTATTGTGCGAAAAACAGCAGAAAAAAGAATATATTAATTTTTTAAGATATTAATTATATTAAAAATATAAAAAGCAATGGTAAATATTTAATTCATTAATGTACAATTACTTTATTTTTCCAATTTCGTATTAAACATTTTTAAAGGGTCAAAATCAATCGGCTCAAGGGGGTTCTGGAGATAAAAAAGATGACAAAGATAAAAAGAAGAAGTACGAGCCACCAATTCCAACTCGTGTGGGCAAAAAGAAGAAGCGTGCAAAGGGTCCGGATGCGGCAATGAAATTGCCCCAAGTCACTCCACATACGCGTTGCCGTTTGAAGTTATTGAAATTGGAGCGTATCAAGGATTATTTGATGATGGAAGAAGAATTTATACGCAACCAAGAACGTCTTAAACCTCAGGATGAGAAAAATGAGGAAGAACGTTCTAAGGTTGATGATTTGAGAGGCACACCCATGTCAGTTGGTAATTTGGAAGAAATAATCGACGATAATCATGCCATAGTGTCGACTAGCGTGGGTTCTGAACATTATGTGAGCATATTGTCCTTTGTGGACAAAGATCAACTCGAGCCTGGTTGCTCAGTGTTATTAAATCACAAAGTTCATGCTGTAGTGGGTGTCCTTAGTGATGATACAGATCCTATGGTTACCGTTATGAAATTGGAAAAGGCTCCACAAGAAACCTATGCCGATATTGGAGGTTTGGATACTCAAATTCAGGAAATCAAAGAATCAGTGGAGTTACCATTGACTCACCCTGAGTATTACGAAGAAATGGGTATAAAGCCCCCCAAGGGTGTCATTTTATATGGTCCTCCTGGAACAGGCAAGACACTTTTGGCCAAAGCTGTTGCCAATCAAACATCAGCTACATTCTTGCGAGTTGTGGGTTCCGAATTGATTCAAAAATATTTGGGTGATGGTCCAAAATTGGTTAGGGAACTTTTCCGTGTTGCTGAAGAACATGCTCCTTCAATTGTATTTATTGATGAAATCGATGCTGTTGGTACAAAACGTTATGATTCCAATTCAGGCGGTGAAAGAGAAATTCAAAGAACTATGTTGGAATTATTAAACCAGTTGGATGGTTTTGATTCCAGAGGCGATGTCAAGGTAAAATAATTTAAAGACTTTCATTATTGAAAAAAATAATAAGTTTTCTTTTTTCAAAGGTTATTATGGCCACGAATCGTATAGAAACTTTAGATCCTGCTCTTATTCGTCCAGGTCGTATAGATCGTAAGATAGAATTTCCCCTGCCCGATGAAAAAACTAAACGTCGCATTTTCAATATTCATACATCTCGTATGACCTTAGCCGAAGATGTTAATCTAAGCGAATTAATCATGGCCAAGGATGATTTGTCTGGTGCCGATATTAAAGCTATTTGTACTGAAGCTGGTTTAATGGCTCTCCGAGAACGACGCATGAAAGTTACTAATGAAGACTTTAAAAAATCAAAAGAAAGTGTTTTGTATCGTAAAAAAGAGGGTACTCCCGAAGGTCTTTATTTATAAATCTTAATTATTAAATACAATTTCATTTATAATTTAATAAAATAAACAAAAAAGATCTTAAGTTTAACTTTTTACATAATTTCTGTACTCGGTGTCACATTTAATAAATTTGTTGCCTTTGGAATTTTTTGTGCGAAAGTTTGTATAATTTTATCAACATGTTCATTTTGCTTTCGTGATACTAAATCTATGCAGTCGTCTGCGTGGTTAAGATATTTGAAATGTTGTTGGGATTTTGATTCCATGATTTCAAGTTCATCGTATAACGCCTTTTCTTTAGCTAATTCCTTGTCGCTAATCTTATCGGTATTTAAATTCTTAAAGAAAACTCGAAATTTTTCCAAATTGAAACTTGTGCGCAGGCCGTCTTTGTAGCCATGGTCAAACCCGCTTTGGAAAACACTTTCCCGGCCATCATTTACCCCATCAGCGTACCCAATCTAAAACGTGAAACATACAAGAAAATTTAGTTAAAAATACAGTATTACAATTTTTAGTCATGTTTTAGACAAACATAAAAATCACAATAAATAATCTTCGATTCTTTCGTGAATGTAATCATTTTACAATTTAAAATTTTGGATCATAATGTAATAATAAATGATGGTAATGTTAGCTGTTTTATTAGTTGATCTTACGGAGGCATTAATAAAACTTTTTTGCATTTAAAAAATACTGAATTTTGGACAAAACATAAACTAGGACGTATAGTACTCATTTACCTCCCTTACTCGTAAATATTTCCTATAGTATTAATAAGATAGAAAATATAAAAGTGTACATTATAATCTCTTAATAGTGCATTTATAAATAATATAAGGTCTGGGCCGTACGGAAGTATTTTTAACTATGCAGCCCCCACTGAGTATTATTATACTGCAGGCCGCGCAATCGAGAGATGGCATACGTAAAGACACATAACCCGGCATGCCCCAAGCTATCCCGCACATTCCCTGCGGCCGCTCGCACCTCCCGGCTTTTTAAACAACTCTTAGTCAAAAAAGAAGTTGTTTAAAAAAAAAAAAAAAAAAAACCAAGAAATAAATATAAATAAGCCGTTTTTCGAAAATTCAATAAATTTTTTAAGGTTTCCCGAAATCCTTTTATAGAAAAATGTAAATTTGTTCTCATTGGTTAATTTATCATTATACATTGAAAAGGTTTTTATAAGTGCTTTTAAATGGACTTAATATATTTTAAAATCTGAATAAAAAGATATTCAAGAACTAATATTGAAATTTTGGCTTAAATCATATTATCAGCACCACCGAGTTGATTTTTTTTTTTTTCTTTTAAATAATTTTAATAGTGATTCTATAGTACTTTGTGCGTTCTTTCCCAGATTACGAGTTTTAGGCATTCAAAGTTTCAATATATTTTCCTAAACGTCTCTATTAATAATATAAATATATAAAATATTGAAGCCATTTAAAAACCTTTTTTGAATGATATATAACACTACCATATTAATNNTATATTTTGGCCATGAACGGCTTTGTATTACATTATTGAATAAATAAAATAAATAAAAAAAAAATAAATAAATAATTAACTACTTGGGAACATTTTGTATAAATATTGGGAAAATTAAAAAATTTGATATTCGAAAAAAGCTTATTTAGCGAAGTTGGTGTTCAACATACTCAGAGGAGAATGTCCATAAGGCTACAAGAAAACCCATTATTAAGTCGGGAAAACATATAATAACTTCAAGTGAGCTAATAATTTTGATTTGTTCCAAAGTACTATAGGATCACTATCAAAATTGTTAAAAAATTTACTGTTCTGAAATCACACCCATAAATTTATTATACTTTAAAATTTATAAATAGTTGATAATGGCAACTCTATTAGTTTTATTTTACTTCTAAGAGGAATTGCCGTGTTTAGGAAAGTACGTGCTGCAATTGTTTCTATTTACCTTAGTTGCTTTGTTTTCTAATTGTTTGAAATTAATTTTATTAACTTGGTGAAAATCAGTGCTATCAATTTCATCGTCTGTATCTAACATGATTTCAAAACTGTATTAAATATTCTTATAAAATTGAGTGCAACTAAATAATATAATGAAATGTGCTTCTTCTTGCTGTTTTTTTATTATTAATTTGTTTTCTTTCTTTTTGACATTTCATTAAAAACATGTTATATTTTTTGGTCGTGTTTACACAAAATTTTTATGAAATTAAATTTTAAATCGTTTTTTAAATTTTATTCTAAATTGATAATATATGTATCATGTTTTTTTTTTATTATTATTTATAAGTTATAAATTTATATGTATCTTGTTATAATTTTTGGTTATTAAAAATTTAGAAAACTTAAAAATTTAACAGTAGTATTTATTTCTAACAACATTTATTAAACTCTTATATTTATTTGTTTGTTTGTTTGATTATTTGTTTATTTATTTATAATAGATTAGTGTATTTGAAATAGCAATGTCATCAGATGATACATCACATCAATTATTGGCTTTAATACAAAGTATTCCTGCGGGCGCAAACAATGACGATTTAGAAAAAGGTTTACCCGGCATACCACCCGCTACCCGAGTTGAATTACTCAATAAATTATTAAAGCAAGGATCAATTGAAATTTTGAAAAAAGGAGATAAATTGTTTTACCGTTCAAAAGATCCCAAGAAGAGTGCCTTGCCAAAGGATGCCGATAACGAAGAAAAAATTGTTTATGGTATTATAGAAGAAGGTGGAAATAAAGGAATATGGATTCGAGATATACGCATACAATCTAATTTAAATATGACACAATTAAATAAAATATTAAAAAATCTAGAAACTAAAAAACTAATCAAAGCCGTAAAATCTGTAAATGTAAGTCGACATGTTATGATGTTGTTAAAATAATTTATCATTTCTAAAATTAATTTTTTGTCATAGGCTAGCAAAAAGAAAGTGTATATGTTATACAATTTGGAACCTGATCGTTCTGTTACTGGTGGTGCCTGGTATCAAGATCAGGACTTCGAGGCTGAGTTTGTAGATGTTTTAAATCAACAGTGTTTGCGCTTTCTGCAAATGAAACGTGATAATGCTTTGAAGAAAGGAGAAGGTCCTTTGGCATTTAAGCAATTGTCATGTTGTACTGTTAAAGAAGTACATAAGTTTATATCCGATTTGGGTATAAGTAAAGTGAGGTGAAAGAAGTATTTAATTAAATCGTGTTTATTTATAAATTTGTCTTTTAGGTTAATTTGGACGAAGATGACTTAGAAACAATTTTAAAAACCGTGGTATATGATGGCAATGCTGAGAGAATTTTGATGTCAGATAGTGTTTTTGTTTATAGAGCCATTAACTCTCCACTCCCTCCTCCTGGTCTAGTGCAAATGCCTTGTGGTATTTGTCCTGTTATTAAAAATTGTTCTAAATGTGGTGATATAACACCAACAAAATGCCAATATATGAAAGAATGGTTGGATTAAATAAAAGTTATAAAATGTGTAAATGAAATAATAATAAAATCTATTCTTTTGTAATCTTGATAGAAATCGAATATATTTATCACAGTATTCTACTTTGTGATAATTATTCCACATAATGAATGACGGAATAAATTTTTTATATTATACATTTTCAATAGTACGTTAAAGGTCTCCCAAGTGTTTGATTTTATAATTTTCTCAGTGTAAAAACGGCCCTTAAGGCTCAAGGCCCAACCAGTCAACTTTTCAACGCAGCGTAGAATGAAGAAAAGTAGCGTGAAACATTTTAGTCAACTAGTCAACAAAAGTATGTTATGTTTTTGAACATTCATTGTGTAAACAACCCTGTTCTTTTGTTATTTGCAAGAAAAACAAAGTACAGGGTTATCAAAAAGTCACGTAGCTGCGTAAAAATCTAATTTCAATATATTTCTGCGATACGATACCTAGAATTTTTTTGTTAATGGCTGCATACACACGTCCACATAAAGGGACAACCAGTCAACTTTTCAACGCAACGTAGAATGAAGAAATGTAGCGTGAAACATTTTATACATGCGTTTATATGGAACGGAACCAAATCAATACGTCAAACTTCAGCTTGAAATACTTCAAAGATGAAAATTTTTAACTTTGAAGTGCCGAACTACGTAAATACATTGTGTCGGTTGTTTTATTCTTATTTTAATATTTTTTCTATGAGTCGAATATTTTTATTTAGAATTGATTATTTCAACTGAGAATATAATTTAATTTTTATCGTTCATATTACGCCGGCTTATTCTAAAGCGCCGACGAGAATTTTTACATCAGCCGTCGCTGTCAATAAAATTATTCGGCGCAGTCCACTACGTGGCCTGTCATTTTTTTGCTAATAAGAAAGAAAAAAATTAATTGACAAACGAGATTTCTTTATACGACGACAAAGTGGAAAATGGTTTAATACGAATTTTTAAGAAAATAAATTAATAAAATTGTAGAAATTTGGTAAAAAATAATTGCACATAAAAGTATTTTCAAAAAGTATATAAAATCTAGAAACAAATCAAAGTATTTCAGAAATGGGTTTGTGCAAATGTCCCAAACGTCAAGTGACGAATCAATTTTGTTTTGAACATCGCGTAAATGTTTGTGAACACTGTATGGTACAAAGCCATCCAAAGGTATTCCAAATATCTGAAAATATGAAAAAAAAGCTAAAATAATAAATATGATATGTTTTCTTTTAAATAGTGCATAGTGCAATCTTATTTACAATGGCTTAGAGATAGTGACTACGTATCAAATTGTACATTATGCTCAACTGGCTTGGAAGAAGGAGAGTGTATACGTTTGGTGTGTTATCGTAAGTTTATTTAAAAATATTAAACATAATAATTATTTTTAAATTAATGTCTTACTTTTAGATGTTTTTCACTGGGATTGCTTGAATGCCAGACAATCGGCTTTACCTACAAACACTGCGCCCCATGGTCATCAGTGTCCTATATGTGAAACTGAAATATTTCCCACTTCAAATTTGGTGTCTCCAGTTGCAGATGCTCTAAAACATCGACTTGTACAGTCAAATTGGGGTCGAAGTGGTTTGGGTTTAGCATTGGTAATTATAAAATGTTCGGCTAGTTATTTATAAAATAGTTTAACCTTTATGTGTTTATAGTTGAATGAAGAGTCCGTATCAAATCAAAAAAATGTTTCCAACAACTTTCCTTTAAAAAGTGCACCCTCCACGCCTGCTTCTGCTGCTATGAGTAGTATGACGAAAATACATCATAGCAATAGTAACAGCATTAATCAAAACAATACAATGGAACGTTCAAAAGCGAATGGTGCTTTTGCCAACACCACTTTGAAGGAAGACAGTCCACATTCCGTTTTACTCATGGACGCATTTAATCCTCCAACAAATGCTGATATTCATGGTATGTTTTACAATTTTTTTCCTATTTCTGTTTTATTTTGTTCTTAAAATCTATTAAAATTGATTAGCTAGCAGTCGTCGTTCCTTATTACCCCGCCAATCGCCAATTGGCGGTGCAGATCGTGATGAAAACAAATATGCTCGGCGCACTCCAGCAGAAATATTTTCTCGTTGGTCTAGGCGTTTTTATGCTCCCTCGTCTAGACCACCTTGGAGACGTACTTGGTTCTTGGTTCTAAGTGGTGTACTGGCTTTTGTTTTGCTCATTTATTTAATGGCTGCTTTCGGTCGTGGTGGTTCTCAAGATTCCTTGGACGAAGCTTGGAATAATCCAAATCCTAGGCATTATGAGTAATAATATGTTTTTCTAAGAGAAAATATTAAATATTTTTTAATAACCATTTATGTTTTTCTTTACCTTTCGCTTTAAATTCATATTTGTTTCGAAATTTGTATACGGATATGAAAGTTTTGGGGAAATTATAATTTTTTCAAATCATTTTAAAAATATTTTAGTTGGAAAATAATTTTCCATTATATTTATTTTTAATGCCTCTTTGAAATATTTTTAGCATTAAAAAGGGTTAAATGTTTTGATGACCTGCCTAAAGCATGAAAAGAAAACATTCTGAGATATTTACATTCTAAGTTTACTGTTATAATAAAAAAAAAATACTTTCCTTTCCCTAATTTTTCCATTTTTTATTTTATATTTTGTTTTCATAACTAAATTTTACAACTAAACTAATTAATATTTATATCAAATTCAAATATATTATACTAAATATTAAAAAGTATAGAAACGAATTTACTTTTTTTTTAATTTTGTTTAATGGTTTTTAATATAGCCATTTTTTTGAAGTTTTAACTCTTCTTGAACTTGTTGATAAGTTGGCATTGCACAAAATTTGATACATAACCAATCGACCAGTGGTGTTGGACAAATAGCAAATAAGAAACGATATATTTTATAGCTAAAAAATAAAAACAACATACTATAAAAAATATATATATTTTTTAAATCAAACGTACCGCCAAGGTTCATGTATATACAAAGCCTTAGGATGGGTATTCGTTAAGGCATCTTTAAATTTCTCTAGTAGTTCAGTATCATTCATACCATTAGCAGGTTTAAATCCGGAAATAATATTCAAATAATCATTGAAACGTTGAAAATATGCACCGTAAAATACTCTTTGTTCTGATGTGAAATTATTAAACATTAGTTTAGCATGCTCTTGCTGCCGTGCACATATATTACTAGACATAACAAATGAACCGGGTATAAAGTTGACCACCTCCACTCCATGTGGCTGCATTTCAATGCGCAAAGAATCAGTCCAAAAACGTAAACCAGCTTTAGAAGCAGCATAAGGAGATGTAGATGGCAATGCCTAAAAAAGTTGATAATTAAGATGATTATTTATTTATTTATTTTTTTTTTTGTTTTTTATTTACATATTCTCAATTTATAGGAATGAACATTTTATTTTGTTTCATTCTCACCTGTAAACCGCAATGACTGGTTATATTTATAATACGTGCCTGATGTTGTCTAACCAATGGCATTAATTCTCTTGTTAATCTCATTGTGCCCAATAAATTAACATTTATTTGCATTTCAATTTGTGACCATGTTTGCCATTCAAATTCACCAAAACACATGACACCCGCATTATTCACTAAAGCTGTAAACTGATATCCATTATGATTTGCCAATATATCTTGTAGACATTGCTGAGTATTTATTATCGTTTCCGGTTTTAGTAAATCCAATTCAATTGTTATCATACGCTTAGGATCATTAAGATGTTGCAGCATCTTCGCACCATCGGAGTTGACATTGTGACAAGCCGATATTACAGTCATATTCAGGGAATGGCAATATAAAGCTAAAGAGAAACTTTAATAAATAATACAACAATTTATATTTTACCCCTAAATTTTTACTTTATTACATATTTCTATATTTTCTATATATAAACTTACCCTAATCCAGAATCACAACCGGTAATTAGAACAACGTTATTGGGTGAAACTTTTAATTCTCGACCACCTAATCCTAAAATTCTTGTTACAGCTCGTCGAAACATTTTACTTTTATATGTTATTTCTTAATTCTTTTATGCTTAAACAGACCCTTGAACTTGAATACACAAAGTATTTATTACATTTGTTAAGTATTCTAAAAACGTATTTTTAAATTTTATATGTGTTTTCTTCGTTACTGTTAAGATGTTCTGTTTTTGTATATTTTTTGGTCTTATCGTTGTCTGTTTAACTTTAAGACTGAAATATGAAGAAGAAATACACGAGTATAAAGTTGCAAATGTAGGGAATTTTTGTTTGTTGTTTTTTTTTATTATTTTCTTTTTGAAAATACATTACAATTTATAAACGATGATTGAATTTTAAAAAAATTGATATAAATATTTTTAGACCACAAGTTGAGCTATTTTGAATTTCAAATTTCAAAAAGATCATTGTATATATGTACATATGTATGTATAATCTATAAAAATAAGACGTCATATTTAAAAATGCAGTTGACAAAGTTACAAATTGGTTTGATATTTTTAAAAATAAATTAATCAAGAACCATCAAAACAGTTGGAATATGTTACAATTATTGATTTTAAAAGAATTTTTATATGAATAACACCCATAGAGTGTATTAAAAGTCGTGGCGATCTACTTATTTTTGGTTTGTTATTCACGAGGATGTTTTTAATGAAAATTGTATAATACATACCGGTTTTTTTCTTGATACAAATGTTCGTACACACATAAATATATCCATGTACATATACAATGTATGTAAGTAGGTATTTATTCAGGTAAATGTAGAATCTTAGAACGAACTTTAATTTATTAATTATCAAATTACAAATTGCTTACGCGAAATTAAAAATGTTATATTTTTTATAATTTGGTTATCATATAAAATTTATGTATAAACAAATTACTTTCTAGACACTCAAATACATTTGAATTATATGACCCGTAAAGTGAGAGTGATATTAAAGCAAAAAAGAAAGTACAATTTATTCTACATAGTATGTATGTATATAATGGAATATATAGAGGAATATCTTCTAAGAATAAATTTAATAATGATAATGAACTTTACATGGTGTTCGTGATTTATTAAAAAAGCTAAGGCACATAAAATAAATTAACATTTTATATTTATTTGCAATTGCATTATCTCTTCTAAGGGGATTGATGCCGTTTGCATTAAAGAATAACAAAAGAAAGTGTTTTTTATACAGTTGTTCATTATTTCCTAAGGGTTTGTTGGTTCTAATCAGCTTTATAATAATATTTTGAAATGTTTATATAAATATAAAATACATTAGGAGTTTTCGCATCAATGCCACATAAAGATCATAAATATGATAAACATACAAGCTCGTAAAAAAAAATTGTCAAACTTTGAAAAATTATTTACATAGCTTATAAGTGTTTACGGTTCAATTTAAATGTGTAATGTGAACTAATTTTTACAAATTTTGTTCACGTTTTCGATATACATATGTATATAAAACTTTTTTGTTTAAACGAAGAAAAACAGGACATCGTTAAAATATGATATCATTAGATAAAAATTAATTGGAATCATTTCGTATTTTCTATTTGTTTTGAGTTAAGAAAATATTTACTCCTAAAAAACGTTTTGCTGACTGTTCGGTTACACCAATAGCTGGCGTACAGCCTAATGGAAAATTTACAGCAAAAGTTTATGAAAAAGTACTCAGTTTTCTACTGTTAGTTATATGAACTGTAGAAGAACGATAATACAAATTCGGATACAAGATATAACATAGTATAATCGATGTTAACGCTGTTCGAAAATAAATATTATCTACCTCCTTAAAAAAAAGTATCCTTCGATTTACGCAGCTTGTTGGGACCGGAGAAAGTACGCGTAAATTAAAACGAATTAATTACATTTTTATATATATTAATACAAATTTATATATTGGGATCATACCGCGCTAATTAAAGTACTAAATAAATGAATAATGTATGTTTGGAACATCAAAATCGCGTTAAATTGAAATACATTAAACTATAGTAGCCTTTCGATTATTCGGGAAAGAAAATTTGTAATTGTTTTCTTCATTAAAAAACATTAAAATAAAATTTATTTCATTTAAATAATACAAATTTCAAAATTAATTTGTTTTGACAAGAACATATTGGACATAACAACCTAACTCGATTTAAGAAATACGATTTACTTTTGAAATTGTCCGAAATTTCATTCCATATCTGAACTGTAAATTATGGTGCGTAATTTTAAATTTTTTTATGTCATGGATGGGTGCTTAAATACTACTAATAAGATTTTAAGTTTGGTCCTAACTTTTTAAATAATGAAAACAGCTTATTTTTTCATGTGGTAGGGATCATAATATATTTTTTTAATATTTTAAAAATATAAATAATGTTCGAACAATCGATCTGCATTGTTGTTTGACACTTTACGAAGTAACAAAAAATGTTATGTTATAATCTTTTAGGAATATAATAATGTTCCAAACAAACGGTCTTCGGATCTAAGGGGACTTGGAACCACATTTGTGAATCAATGGACTCTATAAGACGATGTGAAGCTAGGAAATAAAAAGTTGTTATGTTCACCTCTCAGCCGGCTAACAGCCGACTATGAGCCGCCGCTGACAATTTTTAGCAAAGCCATCGCCGCCGTTAAAATCGTTCGGCGTAGGTCTCTGACTGCCAACGTAGAAAAATTCTAAATACACAGTGTTGTCAAAGTAATTAAATAAAATACGTTACATTTAAAAAATGAAATTAATAAAATTCCGCAGTAAACTCTATTTTCGTATACTTACTTTAATTAAATAAATTTTCAAACACATATATATATATATATAAATATAGTTTTTTAGTGTTTTATTTTCAAATCATTTCTTCATTTTGAAATTATTTGGTGTTTGTTTTAAAAACTGTTATTATTGCTATTTATCATTTTTCATTAAATATTTTCACTTCAAAAATTTGTTTTAATTTCATTCGGACATGCTCATCTTGTTTATTATATTATTTATAATTTTAATTTCATTTAAAAAATATTATTTATTGATTTCAATTTAATATATTCTTTAACATAGTTTTTATCTTGTTAGTATAGTTGAGTAAAGCTAAAAATTTTACCACTTGTTTTCAAAATTAGAAATTGCTTTTTTGATTTGTTTTATATTTTCTAAAACATACATTTGTTTTTTTATTATTATTATTTTTTCTTTATAATTTTTAACATTATTTTGTTTTTAATTTAGTATTTTTGTCTGAAGCATACAAATTCCAATATATAGTATTAATGTATATATGAAGAATATATATATAAATATATTTTTTTTTAGATGTAAGCAAAATATACAAATCTTTTTTTTTTTATATATATAAATATGAAAATTAAAAATTATATAAGGCTGTCATTATCAATGATTTTTTACGTTTTACTTTAAAGTAATTCCATTATTTTTTTTTTAGATTTAAAAAGGCCATTTTTTTAAAGAAAAATTATTATAAAAAGCAAAATAATTGTGGTTTTAATATACATTTATATTAATGTTTACATGTTTTTTAATATTATTTATAAATATCACAACGCCTGGCTTTTTAAATTACTTATTTTTTCCTTAAATTTAATAATTAAATAAAACCATATTTTGTATTGGATTTTTATGTAGATTTTTAAATTAGTTTTTTTTTATTAAATAAATAATTTTTAATAATTGCACATAGAAAAGAATTTAAGAAAATAATAATGGAAATTAAAACAATAATAACAGCAAACAAATTTTAAAACTTAAATCATTTTAATTTTTTTCTTGTTAATTTCTTTGAAAAACAAAAATTATTGCAATTGAGTTTGGTATTTTATATGAAAGGAGAAAAAAAATTATATAGATATAATTAAATATTTTATGTTAACCAAAAAAGATATATTTCGTATGAGTTTGTTTTCTTTTTAAATTATGAAATAATTAAAAATAATAATACAGCATAAAAATTTATATGGTAAAAAAAGTAAAATTGTTCTTGTATTCATGTTAGATAAAATTATTTTTGTTATATTTGATTGTTTTGTTTTTTGACAAAGAAGTTAAAAAATTAAATA
Organism: Phormia regina; assembly: GCA_001735545.1. Classification (NCBI taxonomy): domain Eukaryota; kingdom Metazoa; phylum Arthropoda; class Insecta; order Diptera; family Calliphoridae; genus Phormia; species Phormia regina. Next base: position 31,448 of record MINK01187796.1, read on the forward strand.
CTAAATAAACGTTTTTTAAACTTTTAAAGATTTGTTGGATTTGTTCCATTTCGTTTTTACTATAATGTATGTATTTATATAAATTTAAGAAAATTTTTATAAAATTTGAATTAAAAATATCTAGGAAATTAGCTTAATAATAGTACATAAAAATTAAAAATAAAAACATTTCTTTAACTTTTAATTTTAAAACATATAAAATTTACTTTACTGTTTTGTTAAAAAATACACATACTTTTAGAAAGTAGTTTTTGTTTTTTCTTCAATAATCCACCATTCATTTAGTTTTTTAATATTTTATAGTTGAATTAATTTTTTAAGACCAGCTTCGTTTGCACTCTCTCCTCAACACTCAGGTTTGTTATGCTCTTATTCTCTTCGGACGCTTTTGATAAATTTATTGTTATAAACTTACCAATTTGGAGGGTTCACTGGTGGGTGTTACCAGTTCCAAAGGATGTTTGTTCTGCGAGGAACAATTGGGTACTAGTGGGCCGGAAACTGGTGTTAAACCAGTGCCACCATCCATGAGGGAATCGAAGTTGAACATACCCGTCGATGGCGTTTGTATGGCTACACCATTAATATCTGTAGGTGGCTTGTTGTCATTGACACTTAAGCCTATATTTTGAGCCAAATTTCGTGGTACTGTTGGCAATGAATTGGGACGTTGTTTGGAATTTGGTTTTGTTAATGGAGCACTAAGTGATGGATTGTTGGAGTACATGGAACCAAAGCTAACGGGGGCCGTCGTAACTATGGGTGTATTTAGCGAAGCTGAGGCAGCCGCCAAAGAAGCTGAAAGTGTAGCAACATTTGGTAAAGGCGGTGGTACCATGGGATTATTGTTAGTTAGTAATAATCTTTTTGGCGAAGGTGGACCATCTTGATCTAAGGATGAATTTGAATCTAGAGTTGAGTCCAAAGGTTCAGCTTTAATTTGAGCTAGTAATTGGTCATTCAATACTGGTTTTAAGTCCATAGGAGAAATACTTCTGGCTGTTGTAGCCAAACTGGTATCTAAACCAGTAATATTATCATTGGCCGTTGAAGTGGCAGTAGGCATTAAGCCATCGAATGTATTGACGGATAAAATGTCTGTTGGTTCAACTCTTTGACATGTAGGACGGTGTGCTTCTAAAAGAAATTCTAATTCCTGTTTGGTACCATTCAATGACTCGATTTGTTTTTGCAATTCTTCACGTTTCTTCTCCAACATCTGCACCTCCTCGGTTAACTCATTGGTTTGGTCGACTCTACGCTTGCGACACCTGGCGGCCGCCAATTTGTTACGCTCCCGTCGTATACGTCTCTTCTCCTCTTCTTCGGGTGTCATATTACTGTTAGTGGCTGGACGTCGTCCACCACCACGTCGGGTAGGGGTAGCTGTTGTTGTTGTGGCACTTGATGAGGTATTATTGTTGTTGTTGTTATTTGGATTACCAGAATTCGATATTTTGGCGGCTGCTGTCGCTACAGCTAAGGCAGCCAAATTGACAGTGGTAAAATCATTTGTTGTCGAAGAATTGGAATTGTTTAGGTTATTCACACCCAAACCATTAAGGCCATTTTGAAATGATATTGTATCTGTGGCGGCACTTGCTGCAATAGACACAAAAACAAAAAAAAAAAAAATATATCAATATTTTCAATAACTAAATCGGTTACTTTTAAAACTTACAAGTATCTGTTGTGGCCATAGAATTTTCTTCATTCAAATGATTGCCCGTCCATGATCCCTGAGAATTTTCCGATTCTGTGATATTACCATAGTCAGGCAAACTGGCCCCGGTACTAATATCACCTAAATATACATTATTCAATGTTGTATTTGGTGATATACCAGCAACTGATGTTGTAGTTGTTGTTAATGATGTATTGTTGTTGTTATTTGTGGTATTCGTTGTTGTAGCATTGTAAGAACCCAATGGTGGTGGTATAAATCCTGCCTGATATGGTGCATTTATTGGCTCGCTAGTTAACTGTATAAACGATTCTTCTATACTCTTGAGCGTTGTAGGTGTCAGGGTGGGTGTTGTCAAAGTGGGTACACCTGTTTGCATGCATTCCATTGAAACGAGCTGTAATATGAAATTATAAAATTGAATATATGTATATTTCATTTTAAAATTTATTCAATAGTTAAAAGCATTTGTAAGTCAAATATTGAAAATTTATTTGGAAGGCGTTTGTTGACCTGTGACCTAAAGGAAAATGTTTTCTTTTTTTTTATAAACGAATTTTCAGCTTAGTATTTTTAAGTAATATTCCGCAAACAGTTAATTATTAATTTAGATTACAAATCCAATATCAATATTCAAATTATGATTTGTTTGAATATTTTCAGTTTAATTTTAAGTTTAATTAATTTTATTTTATTTTTTTGAGAATAAAAAAATCATTCGTTTGGAATTATTCCGCTTTATTAAAATATATATGTAGTTATAAAAAACTAAACCACACCTTTCTAATAATTATACTATGTAGTATAATTAAAAATAATTGTTTAAATTGAAAAAAGTATATAGGTACATATTTTTTCTCACGTTTGTCTTAAATCACTACAAAAAAGTGACTGATTTTTTAATAAAAATAAAGTTTATGCCATTCAAATTATTTAAAAAGTATGTTCTTATAAAGAATTATTGATTAATTTATAAAAAAAAAAACATTTATACTAAATAAAAATCCTTTAAATCCTTTAGTTATGTTTATTTGTCTGTGGAATTACTAATCTGAATAAGAAATAATTTTTTATTGTTTTCCTAAACAATTATATTATTTATTATCTACTACATTAAACGATTTTGTATAAACAAAAATTAACCAAATTTATTCTAATTAATGGATTTAAGAAATAAAGAAATATTTTACAATAAAGGAATATGGGAATATTTTATTGAAAAAAAGCTTTTAAGAAAATCTACATTTTGTTTCAATAGTTTAAAACTATTTGTCATACAATTGTTTTGCTAATTGTATTTTTTTTAATTTTGTTTAATTAAAAAAAATAAATAAAACAAGTGCGTTTAATTAGTTTTAATTAAAATCGTTTGTATTTGTATAATTTACAAAAAAA
>MINK01187797.1:10412-35437 GCA_001735545.1 Phormia regina
CGACTTATGGCCATTTAAAGATTTCTTATAAAAATATCCATTTTGATATGAAATATTAGTGATCACAGATTAACGTCAATACATATTAAGCGACTTATGGCCATTTAAAGATTTTTCATAAAAATGTCCATTTTGATATGAAATATTAGTGATCACAGATTAACGTCCTTTTGTCCAAAAACTCAATATTAAGCGACTTATGGCCATTTAAAGATTTCTTATAAAAATATTCAAAATCGTGCAGTTGAATTATTTATTGAAAATAATTTTTTATAAAGAAACTGTACAAAATAATGAAAATAAATACGAAATTTAACAATTAAGAAAAAATAAAGTGAAAACATATAATATAAAGAGAAAACGAATTTTGTAAAAAAATTATAACAAAAAATAATTAAAAACAGCAAGGATACGATTATTAAGAAAATACATAACTTAAAATTACCAAGTTAAACGAGTTGCATGATCAGTTTTACGTTTAGACATTTTGATATAACCTAAAAACTGCATCTCAGCTACAGCACGTGTAAAGCGGGCCCTAAAAGAGAATATTAAAATGAATTAGTTATTAAAACACTCTAGCAAACATTTTTCGACTTACTGTATCTGGGGATTAATTTGTTCTTGTTCCTCTTCATTGAAATCCACTACAGAGCGAAAAGCTTGTAGCCAATCGTAAAGATTTATCATGCGTCCACATTCTAAATGTAATTTATAAATAATCGAAAGATCAGGCAAAGTGGCTAATAATTGGGAATGTTCTCTAAGACCACAGCATTTACATTGTAAATAGAAATGGGGATTGTTGAGAGCCATGTGTAAAGCAGCCCTTGGAGCTCCTATAATATTACGTCTAACCGTAGAAATATCAGAAAATACAAATAATTCATGTAGTGGAGGAGCTTTTTGTAAAGAACCCAAATATATAGCAACGATTTGATGTTCTATATAGTCCAAAGTTTCTTGTACAGAACGCGTAAATTCTGATAAGGGTTTTTGTTGTTTGGACATTTGTAACAATTTTTCTTTTAAATCTTGACGTGAAGACAATTGTTTTAGTTCATCTGGTGATTTTATTGAGTTTTGAGATTCGCCACTATTAGCATTAGTTTCCATGCCAGCCATTACCACTTTAGTGATTAGTTCTTTAACAGAATGTAATTTTTCCTGCACTATTTTCTCACAATCATCAGCCAACTCTAATTGGTTTTTTATTTCTTGATCAAAAAACTCTTGTGTAGTTTTTATAGCTTTTGATATTTTTGCCACAAATTCATCTTTAGACATGAATGATAACATTTGCCAAGATTCTTTGAACTCCGGCTGAGTACATAAATCTTTGGCCATACAATTGGCATATAATTCGCGACGATATTTACCCAAAGGACATTTTGGCAAATCCTCTACTAAAACTGTTAAAAATTCTAGAAATATACGCTTTAACATAAAGTAAACATGACAGTCTTTTAGAAGACTGGGTAATTTCTTTTTCAAATAATTGTCATCCGTTAAAATAGCTATAATGCGTTTACAATCGTTTATACTTTCTACATAAGGACGAAAGGATAGTTGTTTACGTATAGTTTCCATATCATCATGAGACATTGCTTTTATTTTGGTTAAAGAAGCTGAATAATTGGTACATAAAGAAAAAGCATTGCCTTGGAAATAATGTTCCATAAGACAGTACTAGATAGGGGTGTAAAGTTGTAAAAAAATTCAAGTTTAAAGTTTACGCAAAGCAAGAAATAGAACTTACCTTAAATCCTTGTATAAAACCATTAACAGAAAAATCATAGTAGAGAAAAATATGTGTAAGAAATTTAAATGCTTTTCCGGACAAATGAAAAGCATACTTAGGCGAGAGTATGACTTTTTCAAGAATCTGTAAAATAAATTATATGAAGATAATATACAAAGTGTTTGAAAAAATCTCAAGTTTTGTAAACAAAATTATAGAATTTTGCTATAAAATATTAGTGAGCATAGATAGCGATTTGTGTTCAAGTTTCATTAGAAATAACGATAAATATTAGCCACTTTTAACTATTTCAAGTTTTCTATTAAATATAAAGATTTTTAAAAGAAATGGTCAATTAGTGGACTGAGCAAGTTATATACAAAACATTTCCAATTTTTAAATATTTTTTTTTTAATATTAAAAAATAATAATAATAAATAATTAAAACAATTATCCCCCTTATTTCCTAAATCCCTTCACTTTGAAAAATTTTCAATACATTTTTTTTTTTTAAACAAAAACAATTATTATGAAAAATTGTTCAAAATGATGTGAAGTATTTTACAAAATAAGGCCCTATATTTATTGCAATAAATTGAAATTTGATAATGAAACCAAAAAGTATTTAACTAAAAATTATCGGAATACAAGAAATATCAGCAATTTCAAAATGATCTTAAATATATGTGTAAAATAAAATGCAACATACCTCATTTAAACTTATGGGAGCAGCTTGTGTTTGAAATACTCTTAATTTAATTTTTGATGTAACATGATAAGGTAAAGCATTATGTATTGCTGTTATAGAAGTTGCCACACCCAAGACCAAACAAAATGGTAAATCACAACAATTGGCACTTAAAATCAATATAAGATCTTGTAAAATAGCCGCACTAAAACACTCAAAATCGGGCAATATAACAACCAACATATGACGTTCTGTAGCATTAGTAGTACTTTCACTAACAATGCTACTAGCATCTGTTTCAGATTCTTCGTTACGTTCTTGTGTTGAATTTACACAAGGATAGTTATTACGATACCAATGTTTTAATTGTTTCATTGTACATTGTGTCTTTCGTAAACGTTTATGATCACGGTCCTCATCATCTTCATGTGGAGCTTCAACAAAATTATAGACTAAAGTTTCGACAGCGACTTTAATACTAGAACAATCTCTCGATTGTAGTATACAAATACTGGCAGAAATATGTTCATTAATACGTTGACCTAAATTATCAAATTGTTCCAAATGATCGGGTTGATTTATGCCTGTGAGTAGAGCAGCTGCAGGTAAAATTTCCTCCATACCCAAATTATCTTGTGCACCTTTACTCTGTTTTACTATATAGTCGACTAGATCCTCTAAAGTACGAGCACTGCTCTCTTTTTGTAATTCATCTATATGACTATGTATCTTTTGCCAGATTTCACGGTAGACCTTATAGAATGGTTGATCGGTGATTTCTTTACCCAAAATCCCGGTATCTGTAACGGATGTGGTTCTTTTACGTTTAGTAGTCTTTTTAGTTTTATCCGCTCTTGTAGCTCCATTTTTAAAAACAAAACAACCCTTTAAAAGAAAGTAAAAATAATATTTAATTAAGTTAAAAAAACATAAACAATATGCCGCTTACCTTTGATACTGATATGGTTGGATCCATTGTTAACTATTTGACTTAACTTTAAATGCTTCACTCTATATATTTAATTTGATATAAAATTTTGCTTAACTATGCAATAAACTACTTAAAGTTTATTAACTTTAATTGTTTTTTTTATTTATTTTATTCAGCGAATTAATTTTGCAAACCACGATCAACCACAAACAACAAAAACAAAATAAACAAATATTAGCATCATCAGCTGTGGTTGACATATTGTTAAGTTCGAATTTAAATTTGGCGCCACATTTAGGCATTCGAAGTTGAGTGTAAATTAGTGTTGGTAAACAAGTTTATATATGTGACAACAACAAATTGTGTACAGTGGTATCAGTTAACAGCTATAAAATATTGAATGAAAAAATTATAATGAATATAAAAAGCACAACCTAACTTTCTATTGTTAAGTTGTGATTTTGACTTAAAACAAATTTATAATTTACAAGGCCCAATAATAAAGTTCTTTTGTTAGTAAAAATATTTTCTAGTCAAACTTCATCATGCAAAAAATCTATGTTCATAAGATATTGTTGAAATATTTGAACCAGAGTTGTGAAGAACTCGTAAAAATATATATTTTTCTATCATAAAGGGATCTAAATGGGCCGTTCGGCCTCTGGGTGAAGACGTGAATACCTAACCTATATATTTCTTAAACCCGAAACGTTTTTACAAATTTTTAATACCAAAGAAACCTTATTAAAGGTGAATATTAGGTGTTCATAAGAGAAGCAGAAGATGGACGGATAAGTAGATAAGTTTTGTTAGAGTTTCACTACGATTATTTATACTTTATGAAAAATTTAATGGTCAGTCTAAACCTTAATTTTATTTATTCTATGTAACAATGTAACTACATATATTATTCTTACCTGATAAGCTGAAAAGAGTAAAAGGATGTTACTATTTCCAAGGTGACATATTTCATTGCGTCGAATTCTTACAAGTACATTCAATAATTATTTGTGTTTTTAACATTCTAAATAATAATTTAATTCTATTATTGAAAAAAAAAAAAAACTAATTTTTTAATTAATTAGTTTTTTACGCCAAAATTTTCTTTTATAAATTCTACAATTTTTAAATTGATTTTTTAGAATTTTTAAGATACACTTTGTTGCTAAATTATTCCAGTGTTGCACAACGCTTACTCTAGAATAATTATTGATTTATACAGTACTTTATAATGGCGCTAAAGTTTTTGTTTATACAGTCAACATATGACAGCTAATATTAATTCACTGAAAATTTTGTTTTGGTTTTCTGCATAAAAAGTGGAAAATTTTTTTATTTTGTTTAAATAATTGGCTGAAAAGTAGTAAAATATAAACAAATGAATTGGACAGATATTTCAATTAAGAATATTCCATAATACTATTACTATTATGGACGAATTAAATTTATATGATGATTTGGATGATTTCCAAGAGCAACAGGAAAAGGTAAATTTGCAATTTGTTTAATTTCAAGGAAATAGTTATACTTTAACTTCACGTTTATTTATAGAAATCCAAAGAATTACAAGAAGTCGAAGGAAAATATCAAGAGGCTCTTAAAACAATAGAACAATTACGTGAAGAAAATAAAATCTTAAAGAAAAATATTCAACGTATAGAATTAGGTTTTCAAAGTCTGCTGGATACAGCACGTAATGAAATTAAACGTAAAGACAAAGAGATTGAGCGTTTACGCAAAGAGTAAGTAGTATTTTTGAAATAGTTCAAATAAACTTTAATAAATTTTAATTACAATTATTGTCCTTACAGAAATGACGATATTTGCTTTAGACGAAAAATTCCACAGAAGAGTGTTAATACAAGTGAAAAACAACATTTAAAGCACAATCCAACTGTGGACAATCCATTTAAGTCGAATACTAAAGATAATGAGCGATCTTTAGTGGAAGCAGCTAAGGTAAAAAATACAAATGACAATGAAAAACAAGAATCCTGTAAACGTGCACGTTACCACGACCATGAACGTGATTATTTAAATGACCACAAAAGGCATAGGAGCAATAGAGAAGAATATGATGACAAATATACCGCGAAAACTAAACAAAAAAGTGAAGACGATTCAAAAGAAAGCAGATCACGTTATAGAGAAAAAGAGAGAGATTACATCCCTAGACAAGATTATAATCGTAATCGTAGTCGTGAACGCAAAGACTATGATAAACCCTGCAGTAGTAAAGTAAATAGAAAGTCATCCGAAAGTCCTGATCGTTATGGCAAGAAAAATGCTAGAAGCCACAGCAGAGAACGTGAGAAATATGAAAACACATATCGACATTATGAAAGAAATCGCAGTCGTGAAGGTAAAAATGTTGAGGAATCATCGAAAATGTCTTCACGAAGTCCCACACGTGGAAATGTACGTCATCCAGAAACTAAACGTGATCAAGATGAGAAAAATTGCAAAACTGGAAAATCTCAAAAAACAATGGATATAGATATAGGGTAAGTTTCTATTATGTAGAAATATTTGAATATGTGTATATATTGATATGTGTATTTTAGTTGTAAATTGTATAAATGATCTCATTAATAAATACAAAAAGGCATTTTGTTAAAATCGCTGAAAAACAGAAATAAACGTTTTATGTTTAATATACAAAATAATTGCAATATAATCGATTAACGTTGCTTGAAACCACTGTTAAACAAAAATACGAAGAAACAACCGCATATCGAGTTCTGCTTTCAAGTCTTCCTTATTTGAATATCAACAAAATGAATACAATACCACTTTGCCTGTGATTTAAGTTTTAAATTGTAAGCATTTTTCTTAGCAAAGAGGGAAACTAAATGATACCTAATCCATATCTCCATATTTTCCAAAAAAATAGATGGCATTACCCGGTATTTTTTAAATTAAAAAATCTACAAACATGTACAATATAAACTAGATAATCCATACGGCATTTCCCAATCCATTTTTAATATTTAAGATCAAAGAATACAAAGGATGGAAGGAGGCTCCCTTTTGTACAACATTTTTCCCTCATCACATGCAAATTTTGTGTGAATTTAAAACTTTTGTGGTAGACATAAGTGGTTAATAAAAACTTTCCTTTAAAATGTAAGAAAAATTGGTTGGTTTTCATGGACATGACCATATTACTCAGATGTGTGGAGAGAACCCGCAATTTTTCTATGAGATGGAGAACTTAATCCCCCTTCTAAACACTGAGGTATATTGAATGGGTCATTAGGCTTTGATCCCGATACTCCATAGATAGAGTCTAATATCTAATATGTAGAACTTGTCTCCAGATAATTCGAATATGTACCAAACCCAAATCCAAGTCAATAGTTCATTTTTAAGTCTTCGGTATATTTTTCTTTCCATACACTTAGAGAGAACGAGAATTTTGAACGCTCTATTCAAAAGGAGCTACAAGGAGCTTCATAGTTAGAAGGATGGTTTAGGATAGATAGTAATATATTTAAAATTCTCTCGATACCCTATGTACTTGATCCCATATATATCCATTATGTGAAGGTCACTGCTCTTAGTGCGTCTGTAATTCCAGTAAATGTTGTCTATAGTTGACTTCAACAGACTACAACAGCGACAGCTGTATCAACCGGAAATTTTTTCCCATAGAGGAACTTTCTATATCAGCAGAACTGCTACAGCTACAACAACAGATTTCTTTCCTGTTGCAGTCTACTTCCATCTTTGAGCCGTTTGTTAATAGAGTACAACCTCCATGGCGTTTTTCGACACCAATCTAAAGGATTAACCCGAAGTTGATTGTAGTTCCGACATAATCAAAAGACTCGCTCAAATATATTGTCTGGTCATTAATTGGACCTTGTTAATAATTCATTAAATCTAAAAAGGCAACAGACAAACATACCCCTCACAAACTTCTCAATTGGAATAAGGTGAAGACTCACTTGAAAGTGAAATCCCCATCTCATTCAATAACATGGTGCTTAGCATCAGAATTATCCACTCAACTAGGAATTCCTTTATCTTTTGCAGTAAGTGAATAATAGCTTTTATCCTAATGTTATTAAAGGACCCTTCTGTAGGTTATCACAGACATATTAATATTCAAATTATTTCTACCCTAAATATATGTTAGTACTTTACCCGTTGTGGATTGTATGAAAAAATTATATCCAATGACCTTTAGACAACTTACCTTACCAAAGTTCTTAGATGAGTGCCACGTCCATCTTGGAATCAATGAGTGTTTGTCAATTTGGTTGAGGCTGTTACAAATTAATTTGCAACACCGATATGCTCTTTAGATTTATTGAGTTTTTGTACCTAAATCTGATCACCATAAACCCGAAATCTACAACCCCATCGTGACTCAATTTTCATGAGAGACTTTTGATCCACCGCCTTCAAATTCCAGTTCCATTTCAAGTTTCGCTCAGGAAAAAGAGTGTAGCATGAGAAATTAAAAAGATTTTTCATTCCCAAAATTGATAGTTTTGTCACCCTTCATCCATTCTGCGCCTTTGTGGGATATCTTAACACAATCTTCAAGTTGCTTTCTTTAACAGGGTATTCTTTGCATTCTTTGTTTAATATATTAAATAATCAATATTTCAACAGTTTTTTAAACAAAAAATGTAGATAATCTGGATTATAATTATTTCGGAATCCCCAGTTTATACTGTAATTGTAAAGCATTTTTTAATTTATTAAAATTCTTATAAACATACAAATTTAAAAAAATATCCATCATATATAAAAATCGATTTATGACTGACCACAGCAATATTATAAGTACCATTCTAGAAGAAAAATCCACCACGAAATACATTGCCAAGAGTTAAAATATTGTAATAATATGCTTACATACTAAAATATTATAATAAAAATTTAATAATAAATCTTTAATTCAAAAACTATTAATAGTCGATTGTACATCAATAACATAATTAGAACATAAGTTAATTTTATTTAAATCTTTAGGTTAAAACCAACTTTATTGTTTTATTATAGCAACCAAAAATCAAAAGATTTAAAAGAAAAAGAAGAGAATGGCAGTAACGAACATCCAACTAACAATAAAAATAATAATAAACCAATTCTGCAGAAAAAAACTATTAATGACACACCAAATGAGGTAGATCTTCAACAAAAAATTGCTACCAGTCCAACACATAAGACTATAAAACCAAGAGACTGTGAAACCCAAAAAGATAAATTCCAAAAGGATAATAATCAAGAAAGTGATAAAACAGTGAAATACGAAGGAAAAAATAATTCTAATACATCTAATAAGGTAGATCAACAGCCAAAATTATGTAAAGAACTAAATGTCATCACAAAAACTGACAGACAAACAGTATGTGAAACGCAGGAAAATTCAAATCAGGAAGTTCAAGTGGAAATTGAAAAGTCGACAGAAATTCTAAGCCAACCACCTTCTGGTGTGCCTAGTAAACTTTGTACCCCACGTAAAGTAGCTTTATTTAATGAACTTTTTGGAGAATCACCTAGTGATAGTGCAACCAGTTCCACAACTTCTCAAAGTAGAAATTTACTTTTGAATAATATTAAAGATATACTAGCAAAATCTACTCCAACAGCTTATATAAGTTCAGCTACTACATCACCAGAAGATTATACAGACATCAGTAGCAGTGATGCAACTCCTAAAGGAGGCGACAAAATTAAAGAAATTATAAGCTCAGCCAATACAACTCCAGATGTTAATAAAGATATAAATGATAATCAGCCAACACCCAAGAGAATTGAGAAAAAATGTAACGAAGATAATGATATAGAAAAGTGTTTTGTACCCACAAAAATCCCAGAAGAAAATGTAAAAACTATTGCTTGTGTTGATTTAACTAATATCGTTGATGATGATATTGCAAATGAAATAGAATTTATACAAATTCCAGGATTAGATTTGTGTCCACCCAGAGGAGATAAGGTCAATAATCAAAAGCAAAAAGATTCGATGAATAAGGAATTAAAAGACCTAAATAACGATGATATTTGTAAAGAAAAGACTGAAACTATTACAACTGAAAATTTAACTGCAGGTTCAGAAATTTTGGATATAATTGAAGTAACCCCTAATAAATCTGATGCAACAAATAGTACAAATAATAAATCTTTAGAAATTGATAATTGTAAAAATAATAATGAGAAATATATCACATTGACTGGTGAAACAAATGTTGAAAGTTTAAAAGAAACTTTAACAAGTGAAAACTCAGGACTTAATTCTGTCATGGACACAAGTGATGAAAATGAACTCTTAAAAATAAACGAGAAAAATGATATAAGTTCCAATTTGGTAAATTTTGTATTGCCAGAAACAGATTCCGCAACAAATACTTTAAAAGATTTGTCACAAAAGAAGAAAGATGAGGAAACTACAAATGTTGTTCAAAATCAGAATGCTGGATCTTCAAAAGACTTTAAATTGCAGAAAAAACTCACAAATATTTCCCATAATGAATCAGATGAAATTGTAATAATTGAAACTGTTAATTCGGGCTCTATTCCTCCTTTAAAAAATCCTTACAATGAAGTTAATACGACACAAAAAGAAAAATGTTGTTTTGAAAATGAATTACCTCTTGTTAAATTTAAAAATGATGATGAGCATTTACTTGAAAATATTAATAAAGCAACACAAACTTCAAATGCTAAATCACACACAAAATTCAAAACTTTAGAGACTTCAGTTGAATCTAATATCCCAAATGAAAATTACACTATAGGAAAAGAAATATTACCTGAAGATAAAAATATAGCAGAAGTACACTTTAAAGAAAAATCTACAACTTGTATAGACTCTTCCAAATCAGTTGTTGAACCACACGAAGGCACAAATACTGAACAAGAATTTGAAGCTAAATCAACAATCCCGTCTTCTTATAAAGAAACTTCAAATAATAACCTTATTATGGAAAAAGAATTTGACTTAAAATCAAATGCTGAAATAAATATGGATTCGAATAAAAATTCAGATGCAGATGAAATTACACAACGTAAAGAACAAATTCTTTCCTCAAGATGTTTGTCTGTAGACACTACAATCAAAGAAAATTGTGAACAATCTTCAACAGTAGCTAAAGATGAAATTCAATCATCACCTTCACCTATAGATAATGCTGATAATACAAAAATCTCTGAAGCAGAAATTCCCAAAAACTCTATCGATGAAAACGACGAAAGGAATATAAAGCAAACAAATGAAATTATATCAAGGAAAGAACAAGTGATTTCTTCAACATCTTTCCACGCTGACACTGCTGACAATGTATTTGAAACAAAAATCTCTGAAGAGGAAATGCCAGAAAAATTAGTCAATAAAGAAGAAAAACTTTCCTCATCATTGTCCCCTTTGGAACCAGCAGAAAACGTATGTACTACTAAAGATAAAAGTGCAAAGACTGAAACGAAAATCAGTAGTGAAATTAGTAATACTAATAAGCCAGATGGTTCAAAGAATACGGAAAAAAATTGTACTGAAATTAGAGACCACATTGAAAAAACTACCACTAAAGGTTTGGCCAAAGATTCAATCAATAAGGAGAATTTATTGGAAGCATGTGATTCCACGTCATCTGAAGTCGATAAATGTCAAGAAACTTCAATTGTGACATCATCTAATGATTCTAATAATGAATTATACACACAGACCGTTAGTGATTTCAAGGAAAATGTAAATAATGAAGCTTCATTTTCACTTAAAGCGGAAGAAAACAAAGATAATGTCAATGAAATTGATCCAGAATCATTTAAATCTATAACAAAAAAATCCAAAAATGAAATCGCAATATTGGCATCTTCGGCTGAAGCAACGATAGAAGAATCTGATGCAAAATCTTTATGTTTAGCTGTTGAGGTGAAAATTGATGACACATTGCACTCAAGTGTTTCAAGTTCATTTAAGTCAAGTAAAGATGAGACAACAACATCTATTACAGACTTGCAATCCAATGAAAACACAACCAATGGTAGAAAAAAGAGAACTGAAAATGAAACACTGGATTTTGAAATTTCAAACGATTTACGTGATGCTGCACAAAATTTAAACAATTCTGAAATTGAAAGTGAAATACATGTTAAGGAAGCTGGTGATACAATAATTGGAACTCCAAAACTTCAATTAAATGAAACAAATTTGCCGAATAGTTCAGAAAAAACTTCTGAAAAACAACATGGAAATTATTTAACTGAAATACCAAATCAACAAAAGGATTCGAGAATTGAAACGACAAATCTAAAAACCAATGATTTAATAATACTTGAGTCAAGTAATGTAACAAATGAAGTCACTAGTTTGGATATAAAAAAATCGGAAAATAAAGGAACGAATAATGATATTGTAGTTACAAACTATAACCCAATCGCTGAAGCAAGTTTATCAAATAACTCTCTCCAAGAAAAACTTGATGAAACGGAATCACCAAAAAAAGCATCATTTGACGTGACTATTAAAGAAGATAATAAAGTTGATAAAAGCATTAGTCCCGACATGATAGATAAATCTTCAACAAAAGTATTGAAAGATACAGAAATAAGTAATGGCCATGCATTGAAAAACGATTCCACCATCACTGAAACAAATTTGTCAAATAATGCGCTTGAAGAACAACAAAAAGGATACAGATCTGACACGCAAAATTTACAATTTAACGATTCTACAATCCCTGAAGCAAATGTGTCAATTAATCCAGCTAAATCGCCAGAAGAGCAACATAACAGTGACAATAATGTTGAAATGAAAGTAACATCAGCTGGGCCTCAAATTCTAGGATCAAACAATTTAACAATTCTTGAAACTAATTTGTCAAATAATCCTCTTGAAGAACAACAATCAAACGATTCTACAATCCCTGAAGCAAGTGTGGCAATTAATCCGGTTAAATCACCAAAAGAGCAACTTAATAATGACAAGAATGTTGAAATGAAATTAACATCAATTGGAACGCAAATTCTGCAATTAAACGATTCCACTATCCCCGAAACTAATTTGTCAAATAATCTGCTTGAAGAACAACAATCAAACGATTCCACAATTCCTGAAGCAAGTGTGGCAATTAAAAAAGTTGTATCGTCAGAAGAGCAACTTAACAATGACAATGATTTTGATATCAAATTAACATCAAACGATTCCATAATCACTAAAACAAATTTATTAAATAATTCTCTTGAAAAAACGCAAAAGGAATCTAGAATTGGGACGAATAATTTACAATCAAGCGATTGCATAAATCCAGAAGCAAGAGCAAAAATTAATCCAGAAAAATCGCGAGAAGAACAACTTAAAAATCCTAATAATTTTGAAATGAAATCAACATTTGATGTTGCGAAAGATTTGCAAGACGATAAAGTAGCTGAAGTAATTATTAATCCGAGCGAAATAGAAAAATGCGCAACAAAACACTTGGAGGATCAAGTAATAAATAATGCTAAAGATTTATTAAAAACTCCAGGGAATGAAGTTAATATAGCTGAAACAGAAACAACTGATCATCAAAATGTAAGAGAAAATCCTGAAAATACATCATTGCACTCATTAACAAATGTAGAAAAATATTCAATGGGTTCAATAATTTCTGAGGCATCTTTAGAAAGAAAAGTAGATAATGATTTCGGAGAAAATGTTCAAAAAAATATAAATATTGAATCTAAATCTCTACCAGAAGAAACCATTTTAGATTCTCAAAAACTAGGAGTCAATAATGAGAATATATTACAAAAAGATATTTTCGAAAGGGCAAACACTGATAAATCGAAACATGCAGAGAATGAACATTATTTACAAGAATTTACTAATGAAAAGGGGAGCATAGATACAGCTACAAAGCAAACACATTGTAATGAAGCTGAAAGTCAACTTATTGAAGAAGACATCCCTAAACTAAGTAATCAAACCTCTTCTTCAGGTAAAACACAAAAATTACCAGACAGTTTTGAAAATAACAACGAAGAACAAATCAATATTAGTTTAAGGCCAAACGAGTCAACACAAGTATTAGAATTGAAAGATATTGAAGCCAAGGAAAAGATTCAAGAAAAAAATGAACAAAATTCCGTAATAGGACCAATAAATGAAAAGAAAATGCAGAATCAAGAAGATACTATTACTTCAAATCAAACAATTACAAAAACTTCTCTAGAATTAACATTGTCCGAGAAAAAAGCTACTACAAGAGTCGAAGATCTAAAAGAATTAAATAAATTGGAAGAAACTAAAAAGTCTCTTGAAGACCACGTAAACAAAGATATAGAAATTATTGGAATTGAATCAACAAATAAAGAAAAAGCTCCAGTATTTGCAACAAATCAACCAGCAATAAATAAAAAAATTTCCATAGATTTACAATCTTCCACGGAAATAAGAAATACCATCAATAATCCACAATTTGTTGTACCACCTGAAGTTTCAGAGAAATTTGATAAAGGTCTTGAGATGAATATCTGCAGCAATTTAACTCAAAAAACTATTAACAATTCACAAGAACAGTTTGACAATAATCTATGTAGTCGCAATTTAGTAAATGCTAAAGAATTTAATTATTCAAATAAACATGTTAACGTGCCTTCAAAAGTAAAATTACCAGTTGGTTCTAAACTTTTAAACAGTATAAATACTATATCATCTTTTCCTAGAAGAAAAACTTTGGTCCATGACCAAAATTATACATTAACCTATAGGTCAAAAGGAGATTGTGGAAATAATTCAGTTAATAGAGATCCCATGACATCTGCAACTGATAAGCATTTACAAGAAGTAGTTGAAAAAGAAACTTGTACACAAAAGAAATTGGCAAAAGGAGGAAATAAACAAATCATAGCTAGTAATTCAAACTCGAAAAATGTTACTCACAATACTTCTAAAGAATGCGTTTCATTCGTTGCACCAACTCCTAAATGCATAACGCAAACAGAACCGACTGTAATAATAAATGACAACAATAAATTAAACCAATATTGTGCGACAACTTCATTACCAAATGTTTTAAATACTGATTATAATAATCGAATGGAAACTACAAATTTGATACCAAAACTGTGTACTCCAAGCTATTTATTGAAGAAAGTAATAACTAAGGAAATTAATATTGAAGGAGAAATCGTAGAAGTGGTTAGATTACAGATTCCTAAAGGTTCAAATGTAATGCTTTTGAATCAACCTCAGCAAAATATTGATGTTATCAATAAAACCTCCGGGAATTCTGGAATCGTATGTACTGCAAACCAAATGCCTGTAGTAACTTCATTAGATGTATGTCAAATCACAGGAAATGATACGAGCAAACAAACCACTGGAATTACTGAAGTAAAATCTACAGCTTACAGAAAGCAACCCCAATTTACTTCTGAAAAAGTATGCCAGATTCCAAAAGGCTCAAATGATATGCTTTTGAATCAACATCAGCAAAGTATTGATAGTGGCAACCAAACTACAGAAGTTTCTGGATTCGTATCTAATGCTAACCAAATGCAGACTCCTTTAGATGTATGTAAAATCGCAGGAAATGTTATGACTAAGCAAACCTCTAGGATTACTGGAGTAGAATCTACAGCTTACAGAAATCGGGCAGAATTAACTCCATCGGAAAAAATATGTCCGAATCCAAGAAAACAAACTACTGGTGCGTCTGGAGCTTACAGAAAGCAACCCGAATTTACTTCTGAAAAAGTATGCCAGATACCAAAAGGCTCAAATGATATGCTTTTGAATCAACATCAGCAAAATATTGATAGTGTTAACCAAACCACAGATGCTTCTGGATTCGTATCTAGTGCTAACCAGATGCAAACTCCTTTAGAATTATGTAAAATCACAGGAAATGTTATGACTAAGCAAACCTCTGAGATTACTGGAGTAGAATCTACAGCTTACAAAAATCAGGCAGAACTTACTCCTTCGGAAAAAGTATATCCAAATCCGAGAAAATATATTACCAAACAAACCACTGGTGTATCTGACAAAGTGCAAACAGAAGTAACTCCTTCAGAAGTATGTAAAATCACAGGAAATCATACTATCAATGAAACCATCGGAAGAACTGCAATCGAAATAACACGTTTAAAAGAAGTATGTCCAAGTCCAAGGAAACAAACCACTAGAATTTCTGGTGCTCTCGAAGAACAGCAAAACGAACTAGATTCTTTAAAAGTTTGCAACATTTCTGAAGTTGTTAGCAAGAAAAATTTTGAATTAATGCCTCTTGAGGTATGCGGAGCAAAATATGCTGCTGACAAAAATAACTTAGAATTAATTCCTTCAGAAGTATGTAAAGTTTCTAAAGCTGAATCTGTTACTAACAAAACACCAGACGACATAGCACCTTTGGAGCAAACAATTGGAGTTTCATCTACAGCTACCAAAATACAGACTAATTTAAATCCTTCACTAGTATGTAAAGTTCTGGATAATAAACCTGCAG
The DNA here is from genome assembly GCA_001735545.1 of Phormia regina. Taxonomy (NCBI): domain Eukaryota; kingdom Metazoa; phylum Arthropoda; class Insecta; order Diptera; family Calliphoridae; genus Phormia; species Phormia regina. Next base: position 26,216 of record MINK01187797.1, read on the forward strand.
TTAACAAAAACATACAGACTCCTTTGGATGTATGCGAAAAATATATTTCCAATAAAAGCACTGAAGAAGTTTCTGAAGTCGAATCAATTTCGGACAAAAAGCAAATCAAACTAATTCCTACAGAAGTATGCCAGGTTTCTGAAACTATACTGATAGCAAACAAAAAACAGGCTGAAACGCCTTCTTTGGAAGTATACCCAACTATGGGGAAATGTATTACCCAGCAAATCATGGAAGTGCCATCTACTGTTGCAAAAAAACAGGTTGAACTAACTACTATAGAAGTATGCAAAGTTTCTAGAGCTGAAACTACAGCTAACAAAAGTCAAGCCGAAATAGCTTCTTCTGAAGTATGCCAAAGTATCAGAAAAGAAGTAGAGAAAGAAGCAGTGGAATTCCAAACACTCAAAAAACTACAAACAGATCAAAACAGTTTAAACATAAATTCCAAGATAGTTCCAAACAGAAACATTGTTCCAACTATACCACATACATATAGCAATCACGATGTGTTACCTTCGGTTTCAACAAATTCCTCTACATCTAGTAAACCAGATATAGAATTAACTGCTTTAGCTGCAACTACGAGAGTAATTCCCAAAGAAGTAGTGTCACAAATATCTCAATATGATTCAAATATAAATTACAAATCAGTTCCACAAGGTAACAGTGCTCCAGCAATTACTTCGAATCTTCCGGAAACGTATAGTTCTCATGTTGGTTTACCCTCGATACTTACAAATTATTCTACAACTAAGAAAAAAGATGAAGAACTAAATCCTTTAGCAGCATGCCAAACTACGAGAAAGGAATTAAAGGAATTGCCAAAAGAAGTAGTGGAAATCCAAAGGCCCAAAATATTACAATCTCCTCAGAACGATTTAAATATAAAGTCCAAAGTAGTTCCAGAAAGAAATACTATTTTAACGCTACCAGAAACGTCTAGCACTCGCGTTGTGTTACCTTCGATTGAAGCAATTTCCTCTACTCTTATTAAAAAAGATGAACTAAATTCTTTCGCAGCATGTCAAACGACAAGGGAAGAACTAGAGATATTACCAAGAGAAGTAATAAAATTCCAAACACCCAACAAATTAAAATCTCCTCAAAAGGATTTAAATCTAAAATCCAAACAAGAAGAAAACACTACTCCAACAATTACAACAACTCTACCGGAAACATATAGCACTAACGTTGTTTCGCCCTCGATTCCTGCAAATTATCTTTTATCAAATAAAAAAGATGAACAAAATTCTATGGCATCATGCCAAACGACAAGAAAAGAAGCAGAGGAATTGCCAAAAGAAGTAATAGAATTCCAAACTCCCAAAAAATTGCAAGCCTCCCAAAATTATTTAAATGTAAAATCCAACGTAGTCTCAGAAAAAATTAATTCAAACGTAACAGAAACATATAGTACTCATGTTATATTACCTTCGATTTCTACAAATTCTCCTACTCCTCCGAATTTTAGTGGTATATTTTCAAAGAAATCTTCCTCATCCATTATCTCAGAAGAAGATAGTATTAAATCACGGAAAAAATCACCACATTTTAAACCTCGAGAATACGTTTTACCAGCCGTCAGTGTTTTATGCAACGTTGATAATTTAGAAAATGCCACAAAGGTTACCAAAAAATTACATTGGGAATTGTTGGACAATAAAAATGAAATGACAGAAATTGAAGATGATGCCGATATTGATACGACAGATGATGAACCACCACTTAAAATTAAAGAAGAACCCATTGATAATGCTTCTAGTTCGCCTAAACAATCTAGTTTACAGTCTCAACCAACTCGTCGTAAATCTCAAAAATCTTCACCATCCGAAACAGATACCCAAACGGAAGATGAATCTCTTTTAAGGGATATAAGACAACAGGCAGGAACTTATAAACCATCAAATGTAATACTATCAAAGGTTCATAAATTAAAACATCGTAAACATAAATTACACAAAAATGTTAAAGCTAGATTGAAAGCTATAAGTCGTAGTAGCACTGATACATTTGAAAATACTGCTATTATGACGCAAATGCCATTTTCCATTGTCTTTCCGAAAAGACCAGTTGGAAGGCCAAGAAAATTACCTGACAACGCTAAAAAGATTAAAGTAGATATTGCAAAACAGCATAAAAAGAGAGGACGTAAACCTAAAATTAAATCACAAAACGAAGTTGTTGGAAAGAATATTATTTTGGAAAGTAAATTGGAAAAGAGAAAAGAGCTTCCTTTAGAAGATAATTATCAAATGAAATCATGTGAATCAAATGTATTAGAATATTTAAAAGTAAGAAGCAAAGATAATAGTGGTGAAAAATATAAACCAATTCAAGAACAAACTATTAGCAATAGTAACGAGAAAAATACTGACGATGATGATGATGATGTTATAGATAATATAGAAAACACGTTGAAAATTCTATCAACCTCCGTTGAGAGATTGGAAATTAGTGATGAGCCTTGTTCTTCAAAAGGTAAGTGGAAATATATTTTAAACTTATATTTCATAAATATTTTAGTTTTACTTTCAAAGCTCCTAAATTAATTTAACATTTTAATATTTGTCGATATATAAGAAAAATGACTCTTTTATAAATTATTTAATCTCATAATTGTATATATTTGTTAGATTTTAGATGAATAATTGACTTTAGAAGCCCTCATTGTTTTTGTATTTTTAGTTAACATAAAAAAGTATAGAGGAAAGAAAAAGTATTTATGAGAATAAAACCTATGCTAAAGAACATTATAAGTTATTAATTTAGGAATTAATTGAAAAGGAATTTAGGAATTCATTGAAAAGGAATTTAGGAATTAATTAAAAAAGAGGAAGTAATAATAAAAAGCAGATAAATCGTATGCAGATATGCTGGGTTAAAAAAGCTGATGAAGATAAAATATAAATAATTATTTCTGAAAACTGTCCATGTCCCTTCGGCATCAGTTTCTTCACCAGTGAAGGTGCTTCCATTTTAGTCTGTTATTAAAAATTGATCTACAAGTGAACGGAAAATCATTTTGTTGGATCCGCGAAACTTCAATCCCGGATGGTGATATGTGATATTCTTATGTTTGTTACTAATAGATTTATACTTGCTCCAGAATTTACATTCCTCTTCTATCTATTATTAGAGACTGCACAGCTTATCTGCTGTGAAGTCGACTTCTGAAGGCTGACTTCACCCGGATGTTAATTTTACATGACCAAAAATGTTGATTTTTAGGTATCAGGTGTTCTGAAGGTTCCAAATCTGAACTCACCAGATGGAACCAAGGGGAGATTAGCGCAAACATTAATATTCTGATATCTACAATAGTAATTAAGTAAAAATGTTAATAGTAAGGATAGGTTGAGGAAAATTAATAACCCACATATAATGAAAGTTAGGTACCTGAAATACAAACAAATTTTTGCGCTGGGAAAACCAAATGTTATATTTTAAAGCCGGAAAAATCATTTTGATTCTATATTTATTAAGATATCGAAAGCTTTTCTGAACATGGAAATGCAATTCTACATTCGTAACATGAAATACAATTACGCCATAAATTAAATTTTTAAGCTTCTCAGTCGCATGCAAAAATAAGGATTTTTTTCTTTTGGTAACAGACTCTATTTGATACATTCCCTACATTCTGACAGCTTTTATAAAAGTAAGTGGAATTAATTGAGTATCAAAAACAAAACGAGAAAAGATTTTTTAGAAACTCACAATTGATTGATTATAAAAGTAATATTTTAGAGATATATTGCAGTCTTAAATATTAATACATTTTAATTTATGTACAAAAAATCCCATAACATTTTAAATATTTCAGATTCTGTTAAACAAATAAAATCATTCGACACACAAATCGAAGTTTTTAAATATGAAGATGATAACAGTTCTTCCATGATATATCATAAACAAGACTTTTCCACAGATGATGTTAATACAAGAGTTAACAAAAATCCAGCTACCGAAGGTAATAATAATTTGGCCAATAAAGAAGCGAAAGAACCATTAGGAGAAAATAATATAGATTCACCACAAATAGACTCTGTCGGAAACCCACAAAGAGTGGAAGAAACTCACGACAATTGCCTTATTAATAGAAGTAATAGTGAAACAGAAAAAGTATCAAGTGAGAAATTCAATTATATAGACAGTAATAAATCCTCTTCGTATTCGGATCCTATTGCAAAACAACAAGAGTTACCTTCAAGTAGTAGTGTAACACAAGAGAATACACTTTCTCAACAAAGTGATAGTGAGACCGATAAAGTGTCATCTGAGGAACATAGTCAGGATTCAAGAAAAAAGAAATCATTAAAATCCAAAAGACTTAAGAAACCACTAATGAAAAAGAAACTTAAATCGAAAATTAAAAAGAAAGTAACAACATTTATATCATTAGAAGATATTGGTATTAAAGTACGACCGCTTAAAGTACATTTATCAACATTTCGTATACCGAAAATTAAAAAAGATACTGAAGAAATGATCGATAATTCATGGAAATTAGAGACTTATATAGAATTGGAAAAAGAATCGGTTATAAATAAAATGAATGAAGAGCAGGACAAGCAGCAGTCACCAATAAAGGATCTTTCGAAAGAAACTGGCAGACAACAAGACAAGCAGCAATCACCAATAAAACATCTTTCTAAAGAAACCGATCGTCAGCTAAACAATATGAATAAGTCACCAATAAAAAATATTTCTAAAGAAACAGATTCACCATCACTAATAAACGATCTTTCCAAAGAGACAGACAGACCAACAAAGAATATTTCTAAAGAAATAGATCGACAATCACCAATAAACGATCTTTCCAAAAAAACAGATCACCGACAACACAATCAGCAGTTGCCAATAATCGATATTACTGCAAAAAATTCACCAACTAAAAATATTTCTAAAGAATCTGCAAAAGCTGAGAAGTCCATTGAATCCAATAATATCGAAGAAATCGTAACGGATTCAAATGAAAAAGCTAAACAAAATTCGCTTAAAAGCAATTCACGATCTAAAGACCAAACTGAAACTCCTAGTAATTATATTATTAAATTCGATAATAAAACAAAAACTGGCAAAAGAAAATTATTTAGTCCAGATATGTATGATGAAGATAATGTGGATACACCACCTGAAAATAGAAATTCAGAAAGATTTAAAGAACAATGTCAGTATCTCAGCGAAACACATGAATTAAATCCGGTAAAACTACGGCGAAAGTCATTACATTTGCCAAGTAAAAATTTCGAATCCTCTAGCTCTGCTGTTATTACGGAAATCGAAAAAGCAAGTTCACCTAATAATTCAATAAAACTTCGCAGAAAATCGATAAATGTTCATAGAAGAATTTTGGACTCTAGTAGTGATGAAGACAATTACAAAGAAAAGAATAAACAAAAACAGTCTTCAAATGAATCTAATTCAAAAACTAAATCTTCATCATCAGATCCTGATTTATCTACTACAAGTGTAAAGGAACAAAATTTGTCAAATGTTTCAAATAATAAAGAAACTAAAAAATCTTTATTAGTACGTAGAAAATCAATGTACGTTGAAAGGACTCCTTCAGTATTACAGGAAACTGAAAAAATTGAAGTAATTAAACAAAGTATACCTAGTCGTAGAAAATCAATGTATGCAGAAAAGCCTACATTATTAGACAATGAGACCGAGAAAATTGAAACAGGCAAATCTAGTAAAGCTATCAGTGATACTAAACTTTCTGCAGACCACAAATGTGCTATAGATAATTCAAAATTAACAGAGAATAACGATAAAGAACAGCAGGAACCTAAAACAATAAAATCATTTAAAATGCGCAGGAAATCTTTATATGTAGAATCAGCTTCTAATAAAATGGCATCACCAGAAAATGTTAAAAAGAAAGATAACTCTTTGAATTTATTAACCCATAGTGGTCCACAGGAAAGTAGTACAAAAACACAAAATCATGATTTAAAAGTTCAAACTGCTAAAAATGGAAATCAAAATATTGAAAGTCCACAAAGTAAGGAGGAAGTTAGTCAAACAACAAAACCAATAGCTTCATTTAAAATGCGACGGAAATCTATGTATCTCGAAAGACATTCCCTTAATAAGGATGTGGATAAAAAGGCGGCTATTGATTTAAATAAATCAAAGAACGATTCAGATAAAATTAAAGATAAATCTGTCAATAAAAAGCAAGACAGTGAACACATTAAAACAACTTCTCAATCCTCAACTGAACAAACTCAAACGAAAACCATTGAAATGCGAGGAAAATCTACAAATCAAAGGCATGATTTAGGTTCCACAGGCGAGGTTCAAAATTCATTAAATAGTTCAGAACCTAAACAAAATTTAGATAAGAAATCTGAAGATACAAAACATGAATCAATTAAAATGTGCAGAGGATCTAAAAATCAAAGAGAAATTACGGATAAAACTTCAAAGAATGAGCAAGTTGTTGAGCCTGCAAAAGAATTAAATAAATCAAAACCTGAGGTAAATAAATACCCTGATGATCCAAGACATAACTGTAACAAGCAAATGGATACTGGTTTAGATTCTTCAACACATCAGAGACCCATTAAAATTCGTAGAATGTCTACATATCAAGAGCCTAATGAAGATATTGGGAATCCTTTAAAAAGCCAGGATATTGAAAGTAAATCTAAACAAAAATTGGAAGAAAAGCCAAAAGAAAGTAAAACGCAAACAGGTGCAGATTCCCCAACTTTAATAAGACATCAAAAGCCCATTGGAATGCGTAGAAAGTCTATATATCAAGAGCAGATAATAGATTCCAATGAAGACAATGGAAATTCCTTAAATGACAAGGAAGCTGAAAATAAATCTAAACAAAAATTGCAGGGAAAGCTAAAAGAAACGCAGACTAACATTGAAAGGAAACTGTCAACCGATCCAGGTTTTGGTTCCTCAGTAAAACTTTCACAACAAAATCAAATTAAAATGCGTAGACAGTCTACAAATCAAAAGCAAATGGACATAGTCAATGAAGATGAACAAAAACAAACATTAGAGAAAAAACGTGAAGATAAAGAATCTTGTTCAGAGGCCTTAGTTATGTTAAAACAAGAATCTATTAAATTACGCAGAAAATCTACAAATCAAGCACAACTTTCATCTTCTAACATTGATAATGAAAAAGTCAAAATGAATGAACTACCAACAAATAAACAAATTCAAGATTTAAAACAGAATGATGGAGGAGATACAGATTCTAGTACCTCAGATGTAATCCAGAGAGAAAAATCTCTTAAAACAAGAAGGAAATCCACAAATCAACGCTTAATTGTAGAGGCAGGTAATGAGGAGAAAAAACAAAAATTAGAGAACAATAGTGATGTTATCCAAATAGTTTCTTCTTCTCCAGTGACTTTACAACAAGAACAAAAAACAAATATACAAAAGAAATCAACAAATAATCATTGCAATCCCGATAAAGATAAAATTGGAATTGAAGTTAACAAAACTAAACACACCACAGAGAAAAAATCAGAGCATACCAGACTTGATACGGTAAGCAATCAATCCTTGAAAGCAGATTCTGATGCTGGTACTAAACAATTGCCACAACAAAAACCTATTAAAATTAGAAGAAAATCCACATATCAACAGAATGAAGATACTAGCGGCACAAAAGTAATTTCTTTGAATAATCAAGAAACGAAAAATATTACCACGGAATCAAGTGAATCTAAACAAAAAGTACAAAGTACAGACAACATAGAAAAAAATGAACCTGATTCCGATTCTTCTATAGTATTGACACAACAAAAATCCATTAAAATACGTAGAAAATCTATAAATCAACTGAGAATTTTAGATACCAGCAGTGAAGATGATGATGATGATAATGAACCGCTTATTAAAACACCAACTGTGATATCAAATGAAATAAAAACTCCCCCAAGTACGGCAACCAAAACCAGACAACGTAGAAAGCGGGTAGTTAAAGTTTTAAGCACATCATTGGAATCTCCAACTAATATCAGTAATAATACTGCACCACAATCTTCTTGTCCAGCCTCTCCTCTCACCTCTCCTATGCTCAATCATCCCATCTTCAATACCGAAGTACCAATACAAAGTAGAGAATTTGCCGCTTCTATGCCCATGACACCCAATCAGCAGGATGATAATAAATTCAAAGAAATTGATTCAAAATTACATGCAATCTTTCAATCACCACAATATACTGTTGATTATAAAATTTCACCAGCTGTGGATGCTTCAAATCTGTCGATTTTACCACCACCAACTATAAATGATACCAATTCTAATGTAACCTTAAATGAAACACCAGATTTAAATCAAGAAAACAATCAAAGTTCTCTAAATGTATCACAATTAAATGAAACTACTTCATGTTTAAATGATACCAGTGCATCAACACATAATAATAGTGAAATTAAACATTTATCTTTGGGTTCGGCTGAATATCGTTTTGAAAAAGTTTCCGACAATGTGATCAATTTGTTTATATCACGCAAACGTAAACGTAAGCGTAACAATTAGAATTATAATGAAACATGCACTATTTAAATCATATTTATAAAATTAAGTTTTATTATTATTATTATTAAATTTAATATATAGCTTTAAGTTTTATTTTTCATTAATTCTAAAATGTTTTCAAAATTACTCAAGTTAAATAGAAATTCATAGAAATTGTATTAAAAAATTCTATTTCTGTTTATTAAAGATTTTTATTTTGTTGAATTTATTAAAAAAAAAAAAAAATTATAACACAATTTTTATTAAAATTGTTTAACTTTTAAAAAAAAAAAATTAAAAAATACAAGAATTTGTAATTATAAATTTGCTTAGTTTTACACTATTTATATGTTTAAAATATAAATTTTTTTTGAAATATATTTATTTTCTTCTTATTGAAATTGTTGTTAAATAACAACTTAAAAACTGTGAATAATAAAAGAAAAATATTTTTAAATTAATAATTAAATGAATATATATTTTTGTTTTAATGAGAAAGTTTGTTTGATTATGAGAAAGTTATTAAAATATATGGGCAAAAATACAAAACTTTTAACTATTAACACATTTACATCACTTTGTACGAATAAAATCGTAAATTAGTTTCGCAAGTGAGCTAAATTTGGTTTAGAATAGTTAAAAGCCAACCAGCAAACTCATACACTGGTGCATATTCCTATAAACGCACTTAATTTTTTTCTGTATTTTTGTTAT